>JAZHYW010009798.1:0-29810 GCA_037355805.1 Ixodes ricinus
CGACAGTCTTCTGTCTGACAGTGTACGAGAGGCGTTCATAAAGTTTGTATTATCGGCACCAAAAAATCGGGAAAGCGGAACAAAACAGGCATCAACATGAGCGCACGTCCTCTGAGTTTGTGCGCAGTATAAACATCACATTGTATTGTAGTTCGAACGCTGCTAGGGAGTCGAAACAAAAATGGCACCGCCCGTCGGTGCCAAGCACATGCAGTGATCCGTTTTTTTTTTTTTTTCAATTGAAGGGAAGCAATGCTAATTACATTCATTTCAATCTGGGAGCTGTTGTTCGGGGACAAAGCCCCAGTTTGT
Organism: Ixodes ricinus; assembly: GCA_037355805.1. Lineage (NCBI taxonomy): Eukaryota > Metazoa > Arthropoda > Arachnida > Ixodida > Ixodidae > Ixodes > Ixodes ricinus. The sequence continues at coordinate 313 of JAZHYW010009798.1, forward strand.
GACACTTTGGCTAAATGGCGCAGACGCTCCAGTGTGACCAAATAAGAGGAAAGCATTTCAAGGACGATGACCAAGTGATTGCCGAAGTGGTGCGATTCCTGAGGAGTTTTAAACGATGGCCTCCGGCATGCGGTGCATCGCTGGAAAAATTGGGTAACTTTTGGCTGACGAACATGTAGAGAAAGTCTCAACTCCTACTCGAGTTTGATTGCTGAATCTCTATTCCTTCATGAGAATAATACGAACTTTATGAACGCCCCTCGTATATGTTTAAATATTTTGAGTACAATTCATGTCTGCTTTGTCTTTTTCATTATTGTATTTAATCCCTTCTCAATGGATAAACATATTCTGAAGTGCTGGGCCTCAACTATTGGCCACCATATTTGTTAGTGAAAGAGTTGCATGTCATTCTAGTATTTTTGTTTGACAGTAAGTTGAGAGGTACACATAAAAGACCGGCAACAGCTGTATCTGCACTGCGCATAAGTTTTACAACGCTAGAAACAAAAAATAGACATGCATGGCAGTTGACAACAGACTTGTTCAAGCAGCGCTCGTTTACTCGTCGTTCTAGTCGGGCAGAAGTATTTCACATAAGCAGCTTTGTAGAGGCTGCGAACACAAACTCCAGACCTTGGTATTTCCATGGCCAATTGCGGATCTAGATAAACAGAGCCTCAGCTAACTTCTGCGGCTGAACGATACCAGGCGGAATATGCAATAGCGGGCTGCAGAGCTCTTTCCGCATACTTGCATACGGCTCCGCATCAAGCCACTTCGTTCGTAGCGCTCTCTATTTCATCTACAAGAGTCGCTTCAGAAAAATGACGTGCGGTCGTCCCACTCAAACCCCTCTAGTACACTCTATAGGGGGAGAATGGGCTGTGTCCGGGTGCACAAAGGAGAGTCCGAGCAGAGGGGACTCCACCCTTTCCGTTTTCGAACTGTTTGGTAGAATGCGCGATTTATGAGTGGAGGAGGAAAGCTAAACAGGAAAAACCTGGAAAAGCGTTTCACGACTCCTTTAACGAAGCTGTGCAACAGTTTCAGTGCTTTGCTTAAATAATTTGGGAGTTGGTGTCTTGACCTTTCTGCAGTAAAGAACAAAAAACGCTCATATCTTATGGATTGTTTTGAAGGTGTCATTTACTTCACTTGGACAGTCCACTCGCAATTCAGCTAAGAAGGATCCTATAACTTCTTGCAGTGGGACAGATGCAACTTGCAACACTGTTGTTAATGTCTTCTGGCATGAGCAATCTGACACCCAACCGTTGTCTCTAGTTGAGTAAGATGACGAAACCTGTTGACACATAATTTGTGGCACCATGGAATTAAAAAGAGCTCCACTTGCCAGTGCAGGTGTTGGGTGGGGTTATGTTATGTTTTCAAATCGAGCCACTTCCACCAAATGTTACAGGTGCTCTAGCTGCCCTTTTTTCCTGTTTAATCCTCATTCACCTTCTAACTACCCCAGTAACCTCCTCTGCATTGTCTAACAATAATCATATGGTCAATAATATTTTCTTAGCACCTTTGTTATGTGTGGTGGCTATGTTGTGATATTCAAACGAATAGAAACAAGCTTTGTTGATGGGTTTCTATTCTTTGTTTTCAAGGTGGACATTGGGAGCAACGTGCTCGTTGATCAGTACCTGCTTCGCCAGCTTGAACTGACTTAGACAGCTCCGGGGCCGTTTTCACGAGGCCTATTATGCATTGTATTTAGCAAGGAGGAGCGGGCCAGGAAATCCCTGTTTAGTAAAACATCAAACTCGCATAAAAACGAGCCCGTGAAGCCAGGGCTGGACCCTGTGAGAGTTAACGCCATGACTGGTAAGTGAGCAACTTTCACGTAGACCTTTTTTATTCCCTAGTTAATTGAAATGTCTAACTGTATTTAGGCCAGTGGCAATTTAGAACCACCAACTGAGGTCATAGCAAGGTCAACTGAGAATGTGCTGCATGACTATTTCACTACCAGTGAAATCAAACAGAGTGTAGTATCACATAATCTAAATGTTGCAGTAGATCAGCTAAAAACATTCTTTTTACTATTTGTAGGGATTGAATGCTAGCTATGACATCTTTATTTATGGTAGATCAAAATTATTATCAAAATGAATCATATTTGTGCACGCAACAAGAGATTTTTAGAATAAGGACCCTCAAAATTGAACGCATCCAAATAGCTTGGGGTGTTGCCACCGCAATATGCAGAACTGTGCATGCACGACAGCCTAAGCTGTCTCGTGGACCCAAAGCTTTGGGGACCCCTATTCTAGAACTTTCTGATGACATGGCAACTACATTGCTTTTGACATAATCAGTGGTGCCGCTCGTGGAGTGCGGTCTTGTCCCTGTTAGCGGCAGCCCTGGCACCTTGGCTTGTTCCTTCCCATAGAATTTGCTGCTAAGATTCTTTTTTAGATTTCTCTCCCAGATTTTCAGAAAAATAAGCGCTTTGTTAATGTTGGCAATCAGGTGAGATACCGCTGTTGACGCCATTCTAAACTCTGTTCGAATTAAAGCCAGCCCAAGCTGCTAGAAGAAAACTCAAAATTACAGTCAAGCATGGTATTCTTTTCCGTTAAAAATGTGACCACACATCAGAACATGTGGTGTTACTCCTATTTATAATTGAGAAAATGTCCATGCATTATCAGTAACTTTTTTCATTTTTCCGGACACTCAGAAAGTCCGATTCAGTTTGTGCCATAAAGAAGGAAGCCCAAAATCCACTTTAGCGCCTTTTCGATGTTTACTGTGCTGCCTGCAGTTTAATCTGCCGTATAACTGCTCAAAACTGCAGTCAGCGTAACCACAGTGAAAACTGCCCTTGTAATTGAGGTATTAGTTACCGGCTCGGTTTCAAGTTTTTGGATAAATACAAGAAACTTGCTGGTAAAAGTTTGGACAATTGAAATTATCGGATAAGCTCCAAATTTCAAAGTCACAATGGAAAAAAATAAAATGGTATTTTACAAATATGTTTGATCATAGACGGCCAGTGGTACCGAGGTGAGTGCCACTTCAGTTTCCTGTGAAATCTCCGGCTATTGACAAAATGGGGTTTACCGCTCATCAAGTCAAAGGTTCCAGGACAACGAATCATAGTATTTCTGGGACAACGAATCATAGTATTTCAGGACAACGAATCATTAGCATCGTAGCAGCAAATATTATGTCGCAGTAGTATGATTCGGGGCCAGAGCTTGTTCGATAAAACTACTACGACACGTCGTGGAAGCCAACGCTTCAGCCTGAACTCGTCGGCGCGGCGGCAGCCTTTGGAATGTCGGTACCGATGAGACTTTTGGTATGTCTCTCTTACTTGAAATCGTGTGAAACGTTCTGATAACAATTTCTTTACTCTGAAAATTAGAAAAAGTTAATTTAAATTAAAAAGTTAAAAAAGAAAACGTTTATAAAAATAAAGCGTGTTATGTATAAGTATTTGCATCACTGCAATAAAAGTAATGCGACATCAATTTTGGTTTGGTTTCGATTTCAACTGGGATCTAAAGTTAGGGTTGTTCGACCTACTGACCGGCTTCATTAGGGGCGACCAGGTCAACGCCAAGGCAGCGAGCGCGCCGCATTTGCTTTTGCTTGTTTAGTACTTTCTCTAGTTCGCTGAACCGCCGCCGCGTTTTTGGCTCTGTAGCTCCCCGTACGAAAATGTCAGATATGGCACTGATATATTTTATATACGGCCTGATATGATAATAAAAGTAGTCAGATAGGGAATATATGGGAGCAAATACGCTCAAATATCACTCATATAAGTGTGCAAATACTGCCAGATGAGCCCGTATAAGTGCGTAAATACGTCACTTCTTCGCCATATATGCGCGTGCAAATATTGCCCCTGATAATGATATATGGGCCCGTTTCAGTGTCGTGCAAGCAATAAGTCATATGTACTTCACCAAGACAAGTTGATTGATCTATATTGCATGAGTCTCCGTATAATTGGTTACTATTGTTAACATCATTAAAGTGAAGTTATTCAGGTATTTGGGACCACTCAACCGATTACGCATTTTTAAGATTGAAAGACAAAATGAAATATGGTTGTATGGTTTGATGTGTGACATTTATGGCGAAGTGCATAAGATCGGAAAGTGAGGTAATCAAATAATGATTGCGACGATCAGCAGCTCTAAGCTCTGCCAGAAGTTAAGCGGCGTCTGCCGCCATCGAGATAATCGACCTGCTAAATTTAGCGAGAAATTGAATTGGTACTTATGTCAACTTGAGCGTCAATTTTCCCGCATAAATCTAGCAGTGAAATCTGACTTTGTTCGTGTTTCTCCACTAAATTGAGCGTGAAGCACGAATCCGCTGGCTTACTGAAGATGCAAGACGCTATCGTCGCCGGAATCCCTTTTCACTTCGAACGCCGTGGCTTGCCTGCGCCCACGCAGGCATCTTTCAAAAACGTTACTGCGCACAGCATCGTGCAACTTTGTCTGAAATGCAGAGTATCATCACGTGTTGAAGTCGAAGATGTGCTGTCCGTGGTGTCTGTTATTCCAACTCTTTCAGAAAAATTTGAAATATAAAAAGCGCGAACCTAACAGCAGTGTCACATAATTTTAATGACTGAGAAAAATATATATATACATATTTATTTATTTATTTATTTGTGAAACATCGTAAAAAAAAATAATAGTCGCTTATTTCTTCGATTTTAAATTACATGTGGTTATACTAGTAAAGCATAGTATCGTCCAATTCAGACGGTTTTGGGTCACTTCCAGTACGGCAGATCTCTTTGGAAGTTCAAGTTGACTCATAGAGTTGTAGTGTTCACTCGCTTATTGACAGCGGGTAGACGCTATGCATGTTTTAGGTAATCGTGTTCTCCGGTCGAATAGCGTGACCTCAGTCTGAAGCTGGTGATGAGGCGGAACACGTACTGCGCCTGGAGCCCATACGTACGATATATTTACTGCACTTATCGGCCTTGGTACAAGTGACAAATCCGCACGTTGATGCCTCAAAAGTTAGGACTTTTGTTCGTGCAGTTTCGTTTTGGCCTGTGCTTATCTCCTTTTCTTCTCCCTAAGCTGAATGCTTGGAAAATGGCGATGCGTTGTCACGTGGCTTGGCCGGATGGCGCTGGCGCTCGAATGCGTTGGCGGACCCGTGATTCGTTTTTTAATGCGCTACAAAGCTGCGCAATTTCTGCTTCTACTGTAGTTTACTAAAAAAGCGAAATATTTTATGATACGTTTTTGTTGGTTCTAAATGACAGCTTGTGCTACATCGTGTTGATCTTCCACGGACACCTTCATTCGTTTTTGTGTTTGGCAAGGCAATTCGCTGTGGCGATGTCGACATCCTCTTGGTTACTGCCCTGAAGTCCGTCTAAATCACTTTAGTCTTTGCTGCAACTAACGACAATAGATCATTCTCTAAAGGTACTCATCCAGATTATTTCTCGATTAAACCGTGTCTATCTCACAACGGCGGAAGATGGTGTGCAGAATGTTTAGCATTGGTCGCGATTGCGCTACAAGCAGTTACGATATCTTGCGCCCGACAAAGTTTTGGCCGATGGCAAAAACTGTAACAACAACAAAAGATGCAATTGCAGCGTTAAAATTTATTGTGGCTTTCTGATCTTTTAGCAGAAAGATTGTTATCATTTGTAATGCTGGTAACAATGAGTTGTAGTAATCTAAACCACGAGATAAGGATAAATCAAATAATGCATCTCGTTGTTGGGTTTATATTATGATGTTTCCTAACAAAGCATACATACCGCCGGCACACGGGGTGCACGTCTGGCAAACTGGCCTGAAACGATCCCCAGCGGGCGGCATCTCAGCTAACACTGCAAGACGCCGCGCTCCTCGCCGTTGTGAAATTTCGCCCGACTGCGACAATACAACTTCAGCGAAACGGCGTTATGCTAACGAAAGACAAGAAGCGTCTACACCACGGGCGGGCGAAAGCGATGCAAAAGCGTCTGCGCGAAGCGTAAACAACAGTGAAAAGTGCAGTTACTCGCCGCTATGAATGCGTGCCGCAAACATTAATCCGGGCTTATCCCTCTCCTGCCGCTCACTCTTTCTCTCCCGCTGTGGACACTGTCGCCAGTTCGCGTAAACTGAAAGCGATCCAGACGATCGTTAGGATACCGGAGTAATTACTGCAACCAAAGCGGCGCGGTTATTATTTATCACCATGTACAGGGTGAAAATCCAACCATTAGCATGGTGGATACGGTGTTCCGGCGTCATGATGCCTTGTCGTGCAATACCTAAATACCAGGTGCTATATTTTTATTCTTGCAGATTTGTTTCAAAGAAGCCGTGAAAACTACGCTATGCGGTTTTGTGCCAGGTGAGTTATCGCCCCAGGAGACGATCGTAGTTTTCTAATCTTTGCGATAGGTCGGCTAATTAATTAAAATTCACTAATTTACTTTTTTAATTAGTGCAAATAGTGTATATGGTTTCAATTAAACTTGCTGTAGCGATAGATCGAAACCCAGAAATCAGTAATTTTAGAAATACTTTGGCTGGCGTGTGGCTCGCATTAGTGTTGAAGTTACCTTTCGTGGACCAGGTACAAGAACTGTGGCTAGATAAGAGATGGAAAAATTGCGGGCGCCTGACGAAACCGCTGAAACATGCACCGCTCCCACAGTGGTAGCTTTCTCACGCGCTGAAAGTATTTCGAAATGACTGTTAGGGATTTTAGACGACGTTCCTTAGTTTACAGTAGAACCATGTGTCTATTTTGTTTAAGAAGACAAGTAGTGAATTTCAAGGTGTGTAGAAACATTTACAAAGATTAGCCACCCGCATAATGTCACATAGGCGTATAACTCCAGCAGCATAAACCGCGTAAATAACAGGTTTCCTTTTAAAACAAGTCTACGAAACAAAAAAACTGTATATCAAGGTTATCAGGGTCATGATATCTCCTTGTGGGCCTGATCGGGTTATATAAAAAATTGGGCAGATACAACCGATAAAGGCATATGACTGATTTACTTGATACTTCCTTAAGATCTGCATTTATATAACCATATCTATTTTTTATATAAGTTCGGATATGCCATTTTTCGTAGAGGGGATGTTTAGTGTGTGATGTGGTGCTTGGATGGCCACTGAGGCATTTCGTAAACCATTCTTTTGGTGCACTACCAGAGGCTCGGCAGAGCTTGATACCAGTTGATGTCTTTTCAAAGTAAGCCGACTTGTCACTTTTAACACGTTGAATAGCACAGCAGAAGGAGCTTGCTAAATCTCAAACTTTCTCGCTTGGATAGAAATTGAGCGTCCTCGCTTTGTACCAAAAACAAGCACTGATAACACCAAAAAATTCGGCAGAGACAGAAGACTGGTTACGTGATAGGAAGGCGAAAGCATTGTAGTCCCGCGGGTGAAATGTTTTCGAGTAATGTATTAAAGTTAGTATAGACGCTTTCAGGCCGCTCGCTGTGGGCATGGGCGCCGCCATAACTGACCTTCACTTTTTGTTTCACATTTCGTTTCCTCCACTTCACCACTCTGGTCACACGACAGGTTATTGACTTTCTAGACGTCGAAGTGCTCTTATGACGAACGCAGCCTATGTGTATGTTCTTTATTCGTGAGTTCGGAAGCTGGGCCACACTCGAAAAAAAAAGTGAAGGTCAGTTATGGCGGCTGAAATTGGCGCGCGCTGAGGCGTCTATTAAAGCTTTTATTTTTTTATAATCTCTTTATGTGGCGTCACACTTCATTGAGGTCATGACGATCATGACGTGACGTGACGTCTGCGACGCGTAACAGCGACGTCGTGACCGACAGACGTCCTAGAGTATGACGTCAAAGAGGACATCTAGGTCAACTTCTAGGACGACCTCGCGGGTACAAAGTCACACCTCTAGCCAGCTAGAGCCGTCGGCCATTTTTGGTACCATCGCTCGGTCACGCCGCTGCACGACGCTTCTCTCTCGTATTGGGGCATATAAAGCCTGATTCGCATGGTTGCGATTCTTCTAGCAAATTACGCAGATGCGGCATGAGCACCGCATGCCTTCCATTATTCTTCTGATTAGCCGCACAAGAACAAGTCAGCTTGGCTCTTGCGAAATCTGAGAGGCAAATTACGCACCATGCGAGACTTGTACTACGCGTTACAAGTAATGGATTACTTGTGTCGATTACATGCATTTTACTGCAACTTAGTAGCAGCTTCAGTTACTTCCTTTAGGTGTAACGATCCTTGTAATTGAATTACTTGTTTGCTGTAATCGATTACAAAATTACCTTACAGTTTTTTCTCAATTTCTTTTTTCGGGGGGGGGGGAGGGGCGATTAGATGTCTGGAGTCACTCAACACTAAGCAACGGTCTTTTTTTTTTTCGTTCCTTGAAACTATTAAGCGCGGAATTTTGAGGATTACTAGACCTTTCACTATGCTTCGTTTCCGTGATTACATTTTTTTGCTACACGGAGACTACGTCAGGGTATGAAAAATGATCTTATCCAGCCTCTTGTGAGTATGTGTATATAAACCACGCTCTTTTATTTTATTATTATATTTTTTTTCACGAGAGGATTGGGTGTGTCTGGCGTCACTCGCTCAGCTCTAAGCAAAAACGATCAAGGCTTTCTTTCTTTTTTTTTTGGGGGGGGGGGAACAACTGACGCGAGACTCAAGCATAATGCTACCGTAATAAAAAGGTTAAATGAAAAGTAACGTGCAAAGTAATCGATTACTTTAGAGTAATTTTTCGATTACTTTTGTGAGGCTGTAATTGTAATTGTAATTGTTTACTTTTTCAGTCAAATAATTGTCAATTGTATAGTTACTTTTTATCAGTAATGTGTACAAGTCCGGTAGCCATGTGAATCAGGCTTAAGGCTTTCGCCTTAAAAGAGCATAAAAATCTTTGACAGAGATCTGTCTGGCTAGGAGAGTAGACTGACTGAAATTTGAGACTCTAACCAAAGTTTAATAAAACAAAATTTCTTGACGTTTCGGTACCAGCTCGGTTCCTTGGTCACGAGTGACTGTGCATGGGTTGGACGGAGGGAGCCCGCTTATTTAGGTCGGTTGTGGTTCCTGCGTCCCGGTTTTTCCAGGCAGCGACGAAGCCCTGACACATAGACGCTTCGGAGAGTGCCCGACGACCTGTTGTTAGTTGTCTGGATGAACCAGGATTCCAGGTGCAGACGTTTGCGCCAGTGTCGTTCCGTGCCCAGGATCTCGCTTCTTGTCGAACACGCAGCGAAACTGGGTCACAGCGTATGGTTCTTCGACAAAGGTCACACGTGCAACCCATGTATACATGGGTTGCACGTGACGTCATATCCTTCCTCCTTTCTGGTGGCCAAAACCTGCCGTTAATGAAGTTGCGCTTACTCGCTTCCGCTCGCTCGCGACGCTCATGTACTGCTCGTAGAATATGCACAGTAGCACAGGCTACGCTCGAGGAAGTTCAGCCACCAGAAAGGAGGACGCAATTTACGTCAGTGCAAACTATGTATGCAGCCGAGGACGCGCTCGCGCCGAGGTGCTGCAGCTGTGCACACTTTCTTCCCCCTCAAGAAGAAAGGTGTAAAGGGCATATCGTTATCACTCTTTGTCGCCATATATTACACCCCAAAACTTCATTTCGACGTGTGAGAGCTCTATAGTCGGAACAGACCGCGACCAGTTTTTACGAGGGAGCTTGATGACGGTATGATATAACTTTTTAAGTACCTGAAGTACGTATCAAAGACCACATAAAGAAAACACTGAAGTTTTTACAGTAGGCCAAGAAAGCCCTGATTATGTTTTTGTGTAATCAGTAAAACGTACATGCTATTTTAACAAGTTGTGCCACATTTAGCTATCAAGCCCTCGTAAAATTTCGGGCTGTCTGTTCGACTGTAGGACGCTGTACGCTCGAATTGAAGTTTTGGGTGAAGACAGTGGGACAAAGGGTGTAACAGCACCCTTTACACCCTTTTCTTGAGAGTGTTCCAAAGCGGACGTGATCCGCACATAGCAGCGCAATAGTCCTGCGTTGTGCGGCGCCATGTCCTTGAGCCTGTGCAGTGCTTGATGTTCACTAAATTCCCGGTGCTACCCCTGCAAAGCATTTCATGCTCAAACGTACTCTTGAAGACGAGATAGTGGTCTTGCAATTTTGTGGCGTATACTGTCGCTGCATGATGTCGCACCCGAAATATATAATCCATTCTGTGTTAAAACGTAGTTGGGTGCCATAGATGGGCTTCCCAGATTTCCCTTTAGACATAGTTTAAGTCAATAATTGCTACTCATCGTGTTTAAAAATTAAAGTTTTTGACAAACATCTTTTTGTTTCAGGTGTACTGCATCAGCTGCGTAGCAGACGCTCCTGCAAGGGCTGCAATGCAGAACGTCATGCAGTTTAACGGGTATTTCGGCTGCTCATGGTGCCTTCACCCTGGAGTCAACATCAATGGTAAAATAACACAACCTTAAAGTTGTAATAGTAAATGACTAATGACTTTATTCGCCCCTCGTTCTTGCAGGATGCGTGAAGTATACCGTAAGCGGAGGAGTAAGGCAAGACCGCAGCGAGCGTGGGATGATTCAGGACATGTCGACAGCAGCAGCAACGCAGCGCACCGTCTGTGGGGTGAAAGGGCCTCACCACTGCTCAATGTGCCAGGGTTTGACATCGTTGGGAGTTTTAACCCCGACTATATGCATTGTGCGTTACTCGGGGTTGCACGCCAATTTGCCGAACTCTGGTTCGCAGGAGTTGGAGAAGAGTACTACATTGGCGATCCGACGAATCAGTCTATTGTCAACGAGCGGCTATGTGGCCTCAAACCACCACAGTGCATCAACAGACCTCCACGAGCATTGAAGCTTAGGAGATACTGGAAAGCCGCCGAATGGCAGTGTTGGGTTTTCTACTACTGCTTGCCGTGTTTAAACACGTGCTGCAGGAGGCGTACTACCAGCACTTTGAGCTGTTTGTCGCGGCCCTGTACCTCTTATGCAAGACTGAGGTAACGTTGGAAGATGTGGAGATCGGCACGACGAAAATGACCGAGTTCGTGGTCATGACGGAATACCTCTATGGTGAGCCACAGATGACGTCGAATGTCACACACTACTGCACCTCCCGAAAGCTGTTTTGCTACACGGTCCGCTCTGGGCATTGTCGTGTTTTCCCTTCGAATGTAACATGGGCCACATTTTGAAGCTTGTGTCGTCTTCCAACGGCGTACCACTCCAGATCCTTTCCCGTTGTCTCCTTCGGAACAACTTCTTCCGGCTGAGGAACATGTCCTCTGACGAAGTTCAAGATTACCTCCAAGTGAAGAAAGACATGCGAAACGGCTTGCAACTGCTTGGCAAACCTAGGCAGGTGACCGAGTACGTGTGTCAGCTCGTGAGAGATTCCACATCTCACAGGGTCGACGAAGTTGTCGAGCATGACCGGGTGTGGGTTGACGGTCATGTGATTCACAGCTTGCAATATAGGGCACCCTCTAAACGAGACTCGACTGCTCTCAAGCTGGGGGATGTGTACGTAAGGGCGGAGCAGATTCTGTCCGCTACAGGTGCGGACGGCCGCCACGTCTACATCATGTCGCATATGTACGACGTGACCGACTTTGGAAATGCCAGTCAATTGAAAGTGGCCAACAAGCGATCCGCAAAGAGGCTGCATAAGCTTTGCCAGCCTCTGCATCCTTGTATGTACTTAGATGTTAATAATACAATAATTTTTGTCGAGCTTTGCAACAAGTATGAGTGGTCATAGTTATACTTATTTTCGGCAAAAGTCGGACTCTTGACCTGTTTTTTCTCCCACCGTTTTTAGTCTAGCTCTAGAGAGTGTTCTGTCCTTCGCAGTTGACCTGTAAATCTTTTTACTTGTACATTTATATTCTTTGGGGCTTATAAGGTATTTGATTGCAAGTATCGCTTACATAGCCTTTGGTCCTGATTCTTTTGGCGTTTTGCTTTTGCATTTGTTGCCTTTTGTGCCTTGGTCTACATTCAATTATTATCTGTGCATGATCTTCAATGTAAGTACATGTCTTTGTGATAACTATTTAACTAAGAATTGATAAAATATTTGTAACCTGTATTTTTATGTGACAGGTACTTAGGTACTTTCAGCCTATTGAAATTTGGGCTAAGTTTAGAAATGCACATAAAAATTTGAACTTCATTAAAAGCCTAGGCATTTTCTGATATTAGAAAAACACTGGGTTAAGCACACTGGGGAGATAAGACTCTCTTAAACTTCTTCAACATTATTAAGAAAAATGGTATCACTTGTTCTGTCATTATATTCAAAGCCTCAAATCTTTCATTATTCATTAAAACATATTTTTGAAGCCGGCCCTGTTAAATCCTTCTTCTAGGCCAATATCCATCACAGGTGTGTCATGTCAACTCATGAAACATGGCTTAACTGTGTTTCTTCACCCTCCACCCGGTACTGTCACAATTAAGATGGTATGCTGTCAACCCTCGACGCGTGACTCTGCCTACAAACTACTCGACGACTCGCTCCACTCGCGCCTTGCTAAAGCCATATCATGACGTCCTGCTGATTAGGGATTTCAATGCCCATATCGATTGGTGGAACAACGACGAACCGTCTCCTCACGATGTGACTCGACGATCTCTTTCCTAAGCCTTGTACATCAGCTGGACGCCTTCAGGTCTGCCGCAGTCCCACTTACTTGCCTGAACAGCTATCTAGACTTGGTATTCACAACTGACATCACAAAGATCATCTCCTGTGATATTTACCCCGGCCTCAGTGGGCGACCCTTGGCCGTGGAGGTGGCCTTCGCGGCCTCCCTGCCCCGAAGAGGGGCCCGCCGCTCGGACCACATGGAGGTTTCACGAAATGGATCACTCACACCTCGCCAGGCCAGCCGTCTCGCACCTTGGTGTATGACAACTGGGGGTGGCGATTGCCTCGAACTTTGACCTGTGGTGCAGCTTCGCCTGCACTGGCCACGGGTCCATCCCCCATCGCCAGTCCACAAGGCGGAAGAGGGGCCCATGGATCACGCACGACATCATTAAAGCAGCCAGTCGGAAAAGAAGCGCTGTTCAAAAAAGCGACACGACTACAGTATTCTGAACACACTTACGAACTGACAAAAAGACCTCCAGCGTTCATTGAAGTCCGCTATTCGCACTGCACGCACGAACTACGCCATAACTTCATACTTAAAATAAAAAGAGGGACCCTAAGCAGTTCATGGTCCCTACATGACAGGCGCAGACCAGTAGTAACGAGCCGTGGCTTCCTGAATAACAATGGTAATGTCGCATCCCCGTGACGTTGCGATGTTATTTGCTCACGCACTTCTCAGAGGTGTGTTCCAATGCCGGACCACCACCCCCATGCATCAGCTCCCTGGTGCCAAGACATGAGGGAAGCAGCGTGCTGGCTGCCTGTCCGGCATGACTGGCTGAACCACCTCCATGAACTTCCCAGCAGATCCAGAAAACCGTCTCTTTCGCCAGGCCCCGACAACCTCCCTCCAGCTGCCAGAGGAAGCTGGCAGACCCTGTGATATCTTCCCCTCTGCTACTATCTTCCAGTCTTTCTGGACAATGCTGTCTGTTCCTGACGCATGGAAGAGGGCCCTGGTGGCCGCCATTCCTGAGGAAGAGCCTATGAACGACGTTCCTGTACCGCCCGGTTCTGTGACGTCGATGCTGTGCAGGACTTTTAGAGCTGCTTAACAGGGTGTCTGTGAGCTACCTAGTTGCGCAGCGACAAAAGCACCTCCCGCCGCAGCACGGGTTCCGGGCCGGGCAGGAGCTGCTGAGAAACTGCCTTGCCTGCATCTACATCAGCGACACGCGATGGACCGTGCTCCCACAGACGGTCGCTTGACTGCAACGGCGCGCCCGACCGCCGACCACCTCATCCTTCTCAAAAAGCTCGCAGGGGCGGTGTGGCTGCTCCCATGTCGCTGGATTGCTAACTACTCGTGAGCAAGTGGTGTTCACGGGTCCTGTCATTGACTTGCAGTATCCTCGAGTGCCGCAGGCTCAGTATTGGGACCTACTCTTCTCGATATCTGCAGTGCGCATGCCAAGAACTGAGATGCCCTGCCGACAGTCCCCGGTACGCGGGCAGCACACTGCCATTCTGGCCGTGCAGTTCACCCTCGTCCCGCTCTCATCTAGAAACCACCTGGCTTTAAATTGCAGACTGGTCCCACCTCCAACCACCTTAGACTCAACGCATAAAGCAAGTTGTGCGCTTCGACGGTCAAGGGTGGCTTCATGCTCCTCACTGTCCCCGGAGCACGGTGGGTGGCGACAGACTCCGGTTCTGGGGTCACATTCACTACTCTCTTAACTACACCGTCCCACACTGCGCAAACGACCGCCCAGCCATGCAGAACCCTGGTTCGTCACCAGGGTCTCGCGTCACTGCGGCCAGGTCTTCCCGGACTCTCTACACGGCTGCGGTGCTCCCACTTTCCCGTGCCCCTACCCAGCGTGTTTGAGTCCATCAAGCCGCCTTACGCCGTCTGGGGTGTCCAGCGTGCGCTGTAAGACGCTGACCAGCACGCTGCAATGTGTGCCTCCTCAACCCATGCTCGGGGACGACTGAGCAGCTGAACTGGCAGTCGGCAGACGCCAGCGGGTGGTTACCCCGTGTCAGACTCCTGTGCCACCTTCTGGATGGCTCAGCGAGGCAACACATACCTGGAGAATGTCCTCCCGCATGTTCAAGCGCTCTGGCCAGCCAGATCGGCCTGCGAGCGCGCACGGGTCCGTCATGGCCATTCTCTCCTCGCAGCTGCGGACTGGGAGCCTGCCCTGGCGGCCCCCTCGGATCTACGCAACGCCCCATCCCTGAAGGCAGAAGAGGCACTGCGCTTCTATGCCGCGCGCTTTCGAGACCCGGACGGTTCTGGCCCACACCGCCGCCCACCGGCTCGCTTCGGCGCGGGAGAGTAAAGGGAGGGAGGAGGAAGATGCGGGGGGCGGGGGGGGGGGGGTCGCGTGCGGTCAGGACGGCGGCCGGGGGCTTGGATCGCGTGGACAGCCTGCGGGGCGGCTGACTGCGTGGTGCTGTGCCTCGGCACCCGTGCTAGCGATCTCCAGGTGGGCCGGCGGCTCGCGCCGGGGTGATCTGCTGCGTGGCCTCGATCATCTGCCGGCTCCCGCGTCTGTGGACCGTGGTTCTGCCCGCGGTTGACACGTCAGGGAGGCGCACTGAACCCTAAGCTATCATCTAGTACACGTCCCTAACAAGTTATTATCTTTTTTTTTTTTTTGCCTCTGGGGGTCGGCCATGCAGACGCACTCGCGTGCGGGCTCTCGTGCCTATCTCGCTTCTCGCTCATCGCACGCCACTCCAGGACGCAGCTCATTCACTGTTGCAAATAAAGATTATTATTATTATTAATGTTACTGTTGTATGCACGCAGATCTTAGCTCCTCTCGATTCAGCTTTTTGTGCCCCCTAACCAACACGGTTTTTAGAGAAAATCACTCATGCGTTACGTAACTATTTGAATTCGTTACTGATCTTCTCGCCAACACTAACGACGGTCACTAAAACGACGTCATCTTCATCGATTTCGCAAAGCTTCCGATTGTGTTCCTTACAGTCGACTTTTCTAAAAAGTATCGAGTATCCGTATTGAGCCGTGCATTCTCGACTGGATGGCTTCTTTTCTTTCCAGTGGAAGCTAAATCAGTAAAAATAAAAACAACCTCCTTCTTATCAATATCCAGCAACATCTGGGGCACTTCGCGCTTTCCACTTTCTCTGTTTCCTCCTACTCCCCTTTACAACCCTTCTGTCACCTCCTCTCTGTTATAGCCCCCCCCCCCCGAGCAGCTAACACAAGGAGTGATATAGGCTCGAGTTAACCTGCCTAATCCGTGAGCGACAGCGCCCGTCGCTTGGTTTACGCTTTCTTGCCCCGCTCAACTAGAAAACGTCGCAGGTGCTTTGCCGTCATTGGGGTAGACATTTGTGGCTTGGGGCCTGACAAAAGGAAACGACCGGTGGGAGCTGGGGGAAATGAGGAGCGCAGCTTTCACTAGGGGTGACATAAAGCTGGTGCCCAAAGCACATTGAAACTGAGCATGCATCTGGAAGACTGGTACTGATATTTGGTTGACGTTACCTCGATTACACTCGAAGCGCAGCAGATTCAGTTCTGTGGACATCTTTGCCTCCTACAAGCGTGCTAAACGGTTCCCGCGAATATACGCCTAGCATTTTTCTACTAGAATTATAAGTATATTGCAAAATGCTGTGAAAGAAAGAACTGCTCATCAGCCACACAAGGTATGTGTGATATCTTGCAGTTATTACTCAACTCCGTTGTTTGCGTCCTATGAAGCTATGACTTGTTTTATGTGCATCTCGCAGGCATTTTAATAGCAGATAAAACATTTTTCTTATACTGTATATATATATAGTATTCCAGGTAACTTGAGCCAAGGTTTAAACATATTTTGGTGCAGTTTAGGAAGACGAAACCAAATAAATAAGCATATTCATTGTTTAAAGCAAGTCAAAATATTTTTTGTATTTCTCATAATTAAATAATTAACTAAGATTAATTAGGCAACTTTTTAATTATACATAGTTCAGAACATGGAACATCTGAGCACGAGTGAGTATTGAGGTGCCCGACCGATTACCACTTGGATGTCCGACGGCTGTCCACTGGAGATTCACGGATCTTTAGGTGAATGTCCACCAGATATATGTAATTGGTTGGCATTTACAAATGGTTTATGACACTGGCACCACTTACAAGTGGGTTATGGAACCGGCCCCACTTGCTAGTGGTACCACTTGTAAGTGGTTCCACTTGCAAGTGGGGCCGGTTCCATAATCCACTTGCAAGTGGTCCCACTTTGAATTTTCACCTGGGGTGCACATGCAGTCCGTTATTTGAGGAAACAAGCATCCTAGGGAGGCACAAAGACAAATTGACTTGCGAGGTACTGGAAGCTTACTACATCCTCTCTGCAGATCAGGAATGCATTAGTGTTGAATCGGTTGCCCTAACAAACAAGAGAAGAGACTTCTACACAAGCAATGAAGACGCCGCATGAGCCACGGTTGCCGTGAGACATCAGGTAAGGTGACAACGCCTCAGCCGACAACGGATAGAAAGTTTGTCTTCATCTTCGACAATGAAGACCTCGCACGAGCCAAGATTGCTGCAGAACAGCCCGTATGATGGCAACATGACAGCCAACAACGGATCAAGTGTTTGAAACAAAGGAATTGGTGTCTGAAGCCAGTGTCCGCGAGGGAACACCCTTCTATTTATTTTTCATCTTTTTGGGGAGATGAATTTTTACGATGTTCTTCCTTCTCTTCATCTCAGTAATTATAGTTGTGAGTAAGTGTTCTATCCCTGCATCTTCTCTCTACGTGTGTGCTAATACCGTTTAGATGTTTAATTACCAACTAGCCCAATTATCTACCCTTTTAGGAGTACGGACAGTACGGGACACCCTCTCAACATGGCGGACATACGAAGTTCAGCGTGCGGTAAACCAGATGGCGCTATTAATTTTCGCATATTGGGACTCGCCACGCCGTGCCTTTATTGAAGTCTCATAGAGCCTTCCATTGCTTCCATGGGTGCGCACTCCGCGCAAACCAGAGAACAGTCGCATCCTCCATTGAGGCGCACGCCACCCGTGCAGCTGCACTGGGTGGCACGAGTGGTGCACGGCGCAGCACTGAAAAAAATAGTCAGGTTTTCAGCGTCGAGACTTGGCCGTGTCATACTCTCAACTCTGCAGAGAACAACATGGCGAGCAATGTTCAGACGAAGGAGGCTTTGCTGTTTGAGCTGTTAAATGAACTTGAATGCGATAGTGCCGAGGGCAAAGATGAGGAACTCCTAGCTGCGATTAAGCACAAGTGCGCATTCTAACTCCCAAACTTTTAGATTACGTTGATAACGTTCACTGCTACTCCGACGAGGAGGTAAGTTACAAAGCGCGATGCCAAGTTGCCTGCTTCACGTATTTCTGTTTTCACCATGCTTATAGTGAAGTCGTTTATAGAAGGGCATACACGTTGCCTTAAATGAAGCTGTGAGCATGCTTGCTAGAAACACCAAATATGTCATTCGTTTAAAAGTTTGAGAGTAAGCACTGAGAAAGCTCGCTACGTACGAGCAGTATATTCATAAACATCGCTCCTCTCGTGCTTGGGCGCCCCAGCTTTCGCAGTGCTTTTATTTGAAACTGGTTTGACAAGAACCACTTATTTCATTTTAAGCAAGCATTCATCTTGGCCCCGCCGCGTAAAAGCCTCTTCGATGCAAAAAAGCTTATATGCGAAGCGCTTGCCCGCATCGCCTGTAACATGTGCAGCTGAAAACTCTCCAGCTATGCCTGTAATTGCTCGCCGTCTTTACTGCCCCAAAGGTGAAATAACGTTCCGTCACAGCATCATCATACATACACAATGCTAGTGTGCCTCAATCCTCTTTACATAGCCTGAACCACAGTAAAGACTTCACCTGCTTCGATTGCAAGTTCTGCTTGAAACATGAAAAAGCTGCCTATAAAAAGTTGTCAACCAAGTGTGAGTTCACATGTCCGGCAAGCAAATTGAAAGTATCTGTCCAGCACATGAGCATAACAGCCAAGGCCACTGATTCTTCAGTTTAATAAAGCCTTTGTTTTGGCTGGGTGACTAGCTCAGAAAAACTTCTGTTAGAATCGGAAATTCTCTTACGATCTCACGAATGATTTTGGGCAGTCGGATCATTTTCCGCACGACGAAGGCAATGGTGGACGTCCACAGAAAACGCCTGAAGAACACACACTGTCATTCTTGTGGTGAGTGGTACGAGATATATATTTATTTTCTCTGGTGCATTTAATATATCATCGGCCTTTCTTCTCTGCCTTCAATGTCAACTCGTTTGCTTATTCCATGGCATTTTTGGAAAGGAGCACGGGACATGAGGTCATGCCATCTGCAGTGCAAGACCCTTCCTTGCGACAGGTCCATGCTGGCACAGCATCAACTTGCAAAGCTTGTGGTACCAGCTCGTGCTCCCGTTTCCTACCCTATTCGCAAGTTCCACGGCCTATAGGGGACGCGCGAGAAAATCCAGCATGGCTGCCTGAGAGATGATCGAGTGTCGTGTGCTCCTGTGCGCCATAGGTTTGTCTGTTGCGCCGACGCTGGCTGCCAACGATGGCGTTCGATCTCAAACAGTCACTTTCTTTAGGAGACATTATGAGGCATAAAAGAAATATTTAAGATTGTGCGAATATCTGAAAGCTTCGAATATCGAAGCAAATAATGCCATATTCGATTCAACCTTCGAATCGAATAGTACTATTCGGAAACTTAAAATATTTTCGAAGTATTTCAAAGTTCGAACACGGTGCGAACCACGACTTTATTCGAAAAGAGGGAAGATAAGGCAACTCACAAAAGATGACATTCACGTCAAAAACCGTGCGACCGTGTAGCATGGTAGCCAGAGCTAGCTCCTGGCTTATTTTTGTCCTTTTCTTGCCTCCGAGAACACTTAAAATTTCCTACATGCTGCACGTTTATCGCGTACGCCGTTGCTGCCCCGCGTATAAAACAATGATGGTGATACCGATAGTTCCTCCAATTTGAACATAACCTTATTTCAATAGTTACTACACCTCTCAAATACCGAAATTGTTTTCTTGAATTAAGTCTGACACGGTTTTGAAGTGTCATTCAATAGTCGAAATCACCACGCTCTAAACAGTGATAACTTTCAAACAGGATAACTGGGCGAGTTGGTATGTATTCATAATGGAACAGCGCGAATTTTACAAGGACTGAGGATGGAACCGGACAAGACGAGCACTGAGTTTGTTGGTGGCATCATCCCAGAACCACCAAGACTCTCCTCAATTTTAGATCGGGGCATTCAAAACTCGTGAAAAGAGGCATTGCTGAATCATGTATTCGTTCGCCGGTAACAAAGTCTTGCTACCAGAGAGTGGGAGAAAGCCTTGCCGCCCAGGTCGGGAGACTAAAAGACGCCGGTTTCCCGGACTCGGTAATCGCCTCGGCCACGGAAGCAATAGTGAAAAGTAATATGGGTGAGGCGCGGGGAAAAGTAACAAAAAAGTAAAAAAAGCAGGTCGCAGTCATCCCTTATATGCACCACATGTCACACGGCTTCAAAAGAGCTGCCTCGAAGTACGGGGTAGATGTGGTATTCTCGGCACGTAACAAGTTAAGCGGTATTTGCTTTGCAGTAGAAAAGCGCGTGAACAAGGAAGAGAAACAGGGGAGAGGCCGTGCGGCATAGAACACCGCATTGAGTTCGTGCCATGCACCTTGGGTGTAGTATACCAGATACCCTTCACGTGCAGGAAGGTTTACATCGGACAGACGGGGCAGTGCCTCAACATTCGCCTGCGGGAACACCATAGTTCTTTAACAGGAACAGCAAGCTCTCACTTGGCGTTACACTGCAGGGACTGCAGTGTAACGCCGATAAGAACGCCCAATATCCAATCAAGAAGCAGTAAGAGTGAACATATATAAGCCACGCCCTGCGTTGCTTTAGCCGTCCGGTGCCTATAATGCCATCTGATATCTCTTCGCAGGAAGCTACGTCGTCTGTGACTTCCACGCAGCTCTCTACTTCGCCGTCAGCAGAAGATGACAGCGAATAACGGCCACTTTATTGAGAAAACATATTTTGTTCTTTTTCTTTTTTTTTGTTGCGTGAAATCAACATTTTTGACAACCTGACCTCAAGCGAGTGGCACCTCATGGCATCAGTGATGTCAGTCCTCAAGTGCGTTGAGGAGGCGACACGAAAGTCGTGCTCTGAGAAGCACCCGACTCTCTCACAAGTGGTACCACTAGTGCCCTGTATGTTGGTCCTGCTGACTCGACAGCTCACACAGCGGTAAAGAGGAGTCAGTCTTTGCAGGGAACTTGATTCGGAACATCAAGTCTCGATTTGTGGACATCAAACTCCAAAGTGCTCAAATGCTGAGCACTCTGGTAGACCCCCAGTTCAAGGCAGTGTGCTACACTGTGTCAAGTGAAAAGCAATGGGCAAAGAACCATCTATGTGCAGCTGTAGAGAAGATCCTTCCCCGGAGGAGAACTCTGAACAGACCAAAGGCACAATTGCACCACCTGCCAGTGCTAGCAGTGATGTGTGGGATGTCTTTGGGGCCCTGGCATCCACCAGCACCTCGAGCATCTGCCCCTACGACCATCAGAAGAGGTAGAGGAGTACCTTTACTCATTTGTAAGGCCCTGATCGGAGAACCCCTACCTTCGTATTTGCTTTGAAGTGAAAATTCAATATTCGCCCGTCCCGAGAAATATTTAGAGAAGAGGATCCGGTGCCTCGTTGTGGGTGAAGAAGTACTAAATGCTGGCAACATAATTTGCTGTGGCGTGAAGGGATGCAGTGCTGCATCAGTGACTTTGCAAGGGCTTTGTGTAAACTTCGCACATTAAACAGAAACCACACGAGCTGGAGTTTGTTTATGGCCATGACCGCTCTGTCGTGACTTTAAATGACGGTTGTAGTATTTATTTCTAAAATTAATTAATAAATTCACTCCGTAAAGCCAGGCTTTTCCAAGCTCTAGAACACAAAATATTGAGTGTTTCTTTTTTTCTGCACCTCTGGGTCATTTGTGTTTCCTCACTCATTTATAGAATGCTTCACCTACTGGGCAGCTAAATTGAATTGAAATACGTCAGTTAACACGATTTAGTTATAATAATAAGTCTCTGATGGCGCAGGCGAGCTGGTGTAGATTTACCATTTTCTTGAACAACCTGAGAATCGGTGGAGAACTAAGAACCTTCTAGTTCTCCACCCAGTCTCAGGTGGTTAAAAAATGGTGATTTAGTCTTCGCTTTTTACTCACCCACATCATCTTCTGCAAAGAGTTAAACAATTTCTCACATTGTGAGATGATTTCCTGATTTTGCCTGGGCGACTTCACTTTCCTTTTCAAGACGTGTGACAGTGGAGTAAACGTTTTCCGACTGTAGGCCTTTGAGGTTGTTTAAATTTAATGCAGACAGATAGTTAGAAAAGAAAAAAAGTGAGAGTTCAACAAGTGCGGTTTTCACAATCGATCCATCAAGCACGTGCGGACATTAGCAAGAACTGACAATCGTCATGCTAAATTTACTAATTAACTAAACTTTTGGTAATTAACAATCAATACTCGCGGTCAGCTTTCTGTGGTGATCCAAAGAGAGGAGGAAAGCACGTGTACAGCGGTTGGTGCACCCTCTCCCCTAGCATTGACTGCATTGCCAAGAAAGCTGACCGCGAGTATAATGATTGAGTTTTAGGGTTCATTCTGGAATTTTACTCTGACGGCAGGCCAATTAGAAGAATTGTGAAAAAAGGTAATGATTTTTTAGATAATAATCACATGATTTTGGTTCACTTTTTTCGTCGGGACTGAAACATTGCGATGCCAAAAGCCTCAGTGTGGCCAAGCCCTGCCCACAATGAGGCTTGGACGAGTGACATAGTCATTTCAGTCATCTTGTCACTTTTGTCGTCTGCACACCTACTAAGAATATACACTTTCCGAGATAGTGACTGATCGTGATTGAAACGACGTACGTCACCCTTCTAAGTGTCATTGTGGGCAGGATTTGAGTGGGCGAAAACTGTGAAAATTGATCGTAAGGAGAGATTTCGCATTACTATATTATCACACTTAGAAAATGTAGAGACGGAGTTTTACTTTTTTGCGATTCTTAACTCTTCCGTGCAGCGCAGATACGAAATAGCGACACTGCCTTGTTTTTCTGACTCGACCCACGCATACGAGCATTTTTAAAGGTTTGGTGTCTAGCGTGCAGAAAGTCGTAAAAAGAAAAGAATTTAAAAAAGCCTAACGAAACACAGGTATTTGCACGGTGGGACCAAGAAAAACAGAAGGCGTCTGAAAGACAGAAGTTCCTATTTCTGAAAAAGCCTGCCTGAATCCATAGTCACCAATACTAATTCGTGACGTGACAATATTGTCATTCCATCCACACATTCAGTTTTACGTGCAGCTGCGGTGCTTAGCTACAGCGCTCCGGACCTGGCCAAGGAGACACGGAACCTGGACAGTTCGCAAGTGGTGTCCATCACCACCCGGGACCAGGCCCTCAGCAAGGCCCAGCTCTCCGCGACCTCCGCCATGGGGCCACTTGTCTCCTCCTGGAGGAAGGCCTCGAGAGGGAGACCATCAGGAGGAGGTGGTGGCTGAGTGCCTTGGGGCAACATCTGCTAGATGGGGAGCTCATCGCGATGATCAACCGCGAGCGCCGCAAACGTACCGTCGCGAGTTGCCCTAGAGCCGCTAGCATGGTGGTGGAAGAAGCTCTGGGACGAGGGCTCCTCAAAGCTTTCGGGAGACCGTCCCGGGGCAACTCAGAGACCAGGAACGAGACCCTGAAGGTGCTTCGGGAGGCTCGACAGCCCCTTCCCCGGCTGAGAGAACCTGCTGTACCAAGGGTGTGAAATGTCACCACGGGGTCCACCTCCCGGAAGACCAGTGGCCAGAGCCATCGGCAGTCCTTCTACATGCCCCCTCTCTAGGGAATCATTCCTGGTGCAACTCTGAATTAGGAACGAGACCCTGATTGTGCTTCGGGAGGCTCGACAGCCCCCTCCCCCGGCTGAGGAACCTGCTGCACCAAGGGTGTGAAACGTCACCTCGGGGTCCACCTCCCGGAAGACCAGTGGCCAGAGCCATCGGCAGCCCTTCTACATGCCCCCCTCTCGAGGGAATCATTTCCTGGTGCAACTCTGAACCAGGAACGAGACCCTGATTGTGCTTCGGGAGGCTCTGACAGCCCCTTCCCCCGGCTGAGAAACCTGCTGTACCAAGGACGTGAAATGCCACCACGGGGTCCACCTCCCGGAAGACCAGTGGCCAGAGCCATCAGCAGTCCTTCTACATGCCCCCTCTCTAGGGAATCATTCCTGGTGCAACTCCTTGAAATCAGGAACAAGACCCTGAGTGTGCTTCTGGGAGGCTCGACAGCCCCCTCCTCCGGCTGAGGAAACCTGCTGCCCCAACGGCGCGAAACGTCGCCACGGGGTCCACCTCCCGGAAGACCAGTGGCCAGAGCCATCGGCAGCCCCTCTACATGCCCCTCTAAAGGGAATTGTTCCTGGAGGAACTCAGAACCACGAACGAGACCCTGAAGGTGCTTCAGGAGGCTCGCAGCCCCCTTCCCCGGGCTGAGAAACCTGCCGTACCAAGGACGTGAGGACGTTGCCACGGGCTCCACCTCCCGAGAGACCAGTGGCCAGAGCCATCAACAGTCCTTCTACATGCTCCCCTCTCGAAGGAATCATTCTTGGTGCAACTCAGAACCAGGAACGAGACCCCGAAGGTGCTTCGGGGCTCCCGCAGCCTCACTCCGGTGGAGGAACTTGCTGCCCAGGGGTGTAAACGTCGCCACGGGGTTCACCTCCCAGAAGACCAGTGGCCAGAGCCATCGGCAGCCTTTCCACATGCCCCCCTCTCGAGCGGAATCAATCCTCGGGCAACTCAGAACCAGGAACGAGACCCTGAAGGTGCTTCGGGAGGCTCGACAGCCCCTTCCCCGGCTGAGTAAAACCTGCTGTACCAAGGATGCAACGTTGCACACGGGCTCCACCTCCCGAGAGACCAATGGCCAGAGCCATCAACAGCCCTTCTACACGCCCCTCTCCAAAGGAATCGTTCCTGGTGCAACTCAGAACCAGGAACGAGACCCTGAAATGTGCTTCGGGGGGCTCTACAGCCCCTACCCCGGTGGAGAACTTGCTGCCCGCAAGCGGTGCAAACGTCGCCACGGGGTTCACCTCCCAGAAGACCAGTGGCCAGAGCCATCGGCAGCCTTTCCACATGCCCCTCTCAAGGGAATCAATCCCTCGGGCAACTCAGAACCAGGAACGAGACCCTGAAGGTGCTTCGGGAGAGCTCGACAGCCCCCTTCCCCCGGCTGAGAAACCTGCTGTACCAAGGATGTGAAACGTTGCCACGGGCTCTACCTCCCCGAGAGACCAGTGGCCAGAGCCATCAACAGCCCTTCTACATGCCCTCTCGAAGGAATCATTCTTGGGTGCAACTCAGAACCAGGAACGAGACCCTGAAGGTGCTTCGGGAGGCTCTGACAGCCCCCTCCCCCGGTGAGAAACTTGTTGCCCAAGGGTGCGAAATCGTAGCCACAGGGGTTCACCTCCCGGAAGACCAAGTGGGCAGAGCCATCGGCAGCCTTCCACATGCCCTCCTCGAGGGAATCATTCCTTGGTGCAACTCAGAACCAGGAACTGAGACCCTGAAGGTGCTTCGGGAGGCTCGAGCAGCCCTCTCCGCCGGCTGAGAAACCTGCTGTACGAAGGTGTGAAAGCGTTGCCACGGTGTCTACGCTCCCGAGAGAGCAGTGGCCGAGCTTCATCAACGGCCCTTCTACAACAGCCCCTCTCAAGGGAGTCGTTCCCTGGTGCATCTCAGAACCAGGAACGAGACCCTGAGTGCTTCGGGCTACCCGGCAGCCCCCTCCCGGGCTGAGGAACCTGCTGCCCCAAGGATGCAGAAACGTCGCCACGAAGGATCACACTTCTCCCGGAAGACCAAGTGGGCAGAGCCATCGGCAGCACTTCTCCCACACGCCCCCCTCTCGAGGGAATCGTTCTATGGTGCCCAACTCAGGGCCAGGAACAGAGACCCTGAAGGTGCTTCGGGAGGCTCGACAGCCCCTCCCCCGGCTGAGGAACCTGCTGCCCCAAGGGTGTGAAACGTCGCCACGGGGTCTACCTCCCGAGAAGACCAGTGGCCGAGAGCCATCAGCAGCCCTTCTACATGCCCCCTCTCGAGGGAATCGTTCCTGGTGCAACTCAGAACCAGGAACGAGACCCTGAAGGTGCTTTGGGAGGCTCGACAGCCCCCTACCCCGGCTGAGGAACCTGCTGTCCCAAGGGTGCGAAACGTCGCCACGGGGTCCACCTCCCGGAAGACCAGTGGCCAAAGCCATCGGCAGCCTTCTACATGCCCCTCTCAAGGGAATCGTTCCTGGTGCAACTCAGAACCAGGAACGAGACCCTGAGGTGCTTCAGGAGAGCTCGACAGCCCCCTTCCACCCGGCTGAGAAACCTGCTGTACCAAGGATGTGAAGCGTTGCCACGGGCTCCACCTCCCGGAGACCAGTGGCCAGAGCCATCAACAGCCCTTCTACATGCCCCCTCTCGAAGGAATCATTCTTGGTGACAACTCAGAACCAGGAACGAGCCCTGAAGGTGCTTCGGGAGGCTCTACAGCCCCCTACCCGGTGGAGGAACTTGCTGCCCCAAGGGTGCAGAAACGCCGCCACGGGGTTCACCTCCCCAGAAGACCAGTGGCCAGAGCGCATCGGCAGCCTCTACGCACATGCCCCCCTCTCGAGAGAATCAATCCTCGGGCAACTCAGAGACCAGGAACGAGACCCTGAAGGTGCTTCGGAGGCTCGACAGCCCCTTCCCCCGGCTGAGAAACCTGCTGGCACCAAGGATGTGAAACGATGCCACGGGCTCCACCTCCCGAGAGACCAGTGGCCAGGAGCCATCAACAGCCCTTCTACACGCCCCCTCTCGAAGGGAATCGTGTCTTGGTGCAACTCAGAACCAGGAACGAGACCCTGAAGGTGCTTCGGGAGGCTCGACAGCCCCTTCCCCCGGCTGAGAAACCTGCTGCACCCAAGGATGTGAAACGTCGCCACGGGGTCTACCTCCCGAGAGACCAGTGGCCAGAGCCATCAACAGCACTTCTACATGCCCGCTCTCAAGGGAATCGTTCCTGGTGCAACTCAGAACCAGGAACGAGACCCTGAAGGTGCTTCGGGAGGCTCGACAGCCCCCTTCCCCCGGCTGAGAAACCTGCTGTACCAAGGATGTGAAGCATTGCCACGGCGATCCACCTCCCGAGAGACCAGTGGCCAGAGCCATCAGCAGCCCTTCTACATGCCCCTCTCGAAGGAATCGTTCCTGGTGCAACTCAGAACCAGGAACGAGACCCTGAAGGTGCTTCGGGAGGCTCGACAGCCCCTTCCCCGGCTGAGAAACCTGCTGCACCAAGGATGTGAAACGTTGCCACGGGGTCCGCCTCCCGAGAGACCAATGGCCAGAGCCATCAACAGCACCTTCTACACGCCCCTCTCAAGGGAATCGTTCCCGGTGCAACTCAGAACCAGGAACGAGACCCTGAAGGTGCTTCGGGAGGCCTCGACAGCCCCCTTCCCCGGCTGAGAAACCTGCTGTACCAAGGATGTGAAACGTCGCCACGGGATCCACCTCCCGAGAGACCAAGTGGCCAGAGCCATCAACAGCACTTCGCACGCCCCCTCTCAAGGGAATCGTTCCTGGTGCAACTCAGAACCAGGAACGAGACCCTGAAGGTGCTTCGGGAGGCTCGACAGCCCCTTCCCCCGGCTGAGAAAACCTGCTGTACCAAGGATGTGGAACGTTGCCACGGGATCTGCCTCCCGAGAGACCAATGGCCAGAGCCATCAACAGCCCTTCTACACGCCCCCTCTCGAGGGAATCAGTTCCTGGTGCAACTCAGAACCAGGAACGAGACCCTGAAGGTGCTTCGGGAGGCTCGACAGCCCCCTTCCCCCGGCTGAGAAACCTGCTGTACCAAGGATGTGAAACGTTGCCACGGGATCTACCTCCCGAGAGACCAGTGGCCAGAGCCATCAACAGCCCTTCTACATGCCCCTCTCGAGGGAATCGTTCCTGGTGCAACTCAGAACCAGGAACGAGACCCTGAATGTAAGCTCGGGAGGCTCGACAGCCCCCTTCCCCCGGCTGAGAAACCTGCTGTACCAAGGATGTGAAAACGTTGCCACGGGATCTGCCTCCCGAGAGACCAATGGCCAGAGCCATCAACAGCACTTCTACACGCCCCTCTCAAGGGAATCGTTCCTGGTGCAACTCAGAACCAGGAACGAGACCCTGAAGGTGCTTCGGGAGGCTCGACAGCCCCTTCCCCGGCTGAGAAACCTGCTGTACCAAGGATGTGAAACGTTGCCACGGGATCTACCTCCCGAGAGACCAATGGCCAGAGCCATCAACAGCACTTCTACACGCCCCCTCTCAAGGGAATCGTTCCTGGTGCAACTCAGAACCAGGAACGAGACCCTGAAGGTGCTTCGGGAGGCTCGACAGCCCCCTTCCCCCGGCTGAGAAACCTGCTGTACCAAGGATGTGAACGTTGCCACGGGATCCACCTCCCGAGAGACCAATGGCCAGAGCCATCAACAGCACTTCTACACGCCCCTCTCGAGGGAATCGTTCCTGGTGCAACTCAGAACCAGGAACGAGACCCTGAAGGTGCTTCGGGAGGCTCGACAGCCCCTTCCCCGGCTGAGAAACCTGCTGTACCAAGGATGTGAAACGTTGCCACGGGATCTACCTCCCGAGAGACCAGTGGCCAGAGCCATCAACAGCACTTCTACACGCCCCTCTCAGGGAATCGTTCCTGGTGCAACTCAGAACCAGGAGCACGAGACCCTGAATGTGCTTCGGGAGGCTGCGACAGCCCCCTTCCCCCGGCTGAGAAACCTGCTGTACCAAGGATGTGAAACGTTGCCACGGGATCTGCCTCCCCGAGAGACCAATGGCCAGAGCCATCAACAGCACTTCTACACGCCCCTCTCAAGGGAATCGTTCCTGGTGCAACTCAGAACCAGGAACGAGACCCTGAAGGTGCTTCGGGAGGCTCGACAGCCCCCTTCCCCGGCTGAGAAACCTGCTGTACCAAGGATGTGAAACGTTGCCACGGGATCTACCTCCCGAGAGACCAATGGCCAGAGCCATCAACAGCACTTCTACACGCCCCCTCTCAAGGGAATCGTTCCTGGTGCAACTCAGAACCAGGAACGAGACCCTGAATGTGCTCGGGAGGCTCGACAGCCCCCTTCCCCCGGCTGAGAAACCTGCTGTACCAAGGATGTGGAAACGTTGCCACGGGATCTACCTCCTCCCGAGAGACCAATGGCCAGAGCCATCAACAGCACTTCTACACGCCCTCTCAAGGGAATCGTTCCTGGTGCAACTCAGAACCAGGAACGGAGACCCTGAAGGTGCTTCGGGAGGCCTCGACAGCCCCCTTCCCCCGGCTGAGAAACCTGCTGTACCAAGGATGTGAAAGCGTTGCCACGGGATCTACCTCCCGAGAGACCAGTGGCCAGAGCCATCAACAGCACTTCTACACGCCCCCTCTCAGGGAATCGTTCCTGGTGCAACTCAGAACCAGGAACGAGACCCTGAAGGTGCTTCGGGAGGCTCGACAGCCCCCTTCCCCCGGCTGAGAAACCTGCTGTACCAAGGATGTGAAACGTTGCCACGGGATCCACCTCCGAGAGACCAATGGCCAGAGCCATCAACAGCACTTCTACACGCCCCCTCTCAAGGGAATCGTTCTGGTGCAACTCAGAACCAGGAACGAGACCCTGAAGGTGCTTCGGGAGGCTCGACAGCCCCCTTCCC
>JAZHYW010009799.1:0-43563 GCA_037355805.1 Ixodes ricinus
GTACGGAAACAAAAATTTAAATATTCAAATTTCGTTCAAAGATGAGTCAAGCATGACGGATAATAACCGTAAATGATAATCGCACGTTTGTATTTTGAACGACTGGCTCTATTTTTCGTTCCAAACGGTGCACTCGAGCAAGCGCTCGAAGAGAAGCGAACGGAGAGCGCGATGCGTCATGGGATATCCGGCGCAAACAAAAACAGAAAGAAAGATTCCCCGCATTCGTGACGTAGCAAGGCTGGCGGGATTATGAGCTTTGCCCTTGGTGGCGTTGTCAGCGTTGTGGTGGTGTAAATAGCGTCAGCGCGTTACAACCGAGCCGTTCGAAGTGCCCGTGGAGTGACGAGCGTGTGGCTGGTCCAAGGAGCACGTAGCTTTCACAGCACTGTCAGCTTAGGGCTGAACAGGGTGGGGAAAGCAACTTTTGTCCGAGTTTTGAGCGACTGGCTAATCTTCTAGGGGAGAATGGCTGCATCCGGCTGCACAAACGAGGGTCCGAGAAAGAGGGAGTCCACCCTTTCCGTCTTTTTGGACTGTTTGGTTCAATGCGCGATTTGTGAGTTGAGCACGAAAGCTAAGAAGGAAAATGTTGAAATGCCAAAGAGTGGCGCTGCTCCGAGGGAATCTGCTACGTCACGACTACGTAACAAGTTCCACAACGTTGCTAGATCACCTCCCAAATAGGCCCCGCATGCATCCACCAGGTGCACATTAAATGATCGTTTATTTAGCTTTAAAATTAGTTTTCTTGTGCCTTTCAACGGAAGACTGGTGTTTTTGCGGTTAAGGTGCAACATGCGACACATTCAAGCTAGAAAATGAGCTCTGGAATTTTGTTTCCCTTTTAAAGAAAATAAGACACGGGCTTTTGATTCCCCAACCTGGGGAATTATATGAGAATAATAAGTTCCCCGTGGGACTTACACGTAACCCAAGGTCTCTATTACTTTCCGTAACCCTAAAGAGACGGTGTTATTAAGTTTTCTCAAAGATTTCAATAACGCACTGGTGGGCGGAACCGCAAGTCTTGGAGTTTAATATTAATAATATTAATAATAATAGTAATAATAAGCTTTATTTTCATTTTCCATTACAGGTAATGATGGGGCCGAGGATAAAAGCCGCTATAGACGGCCGGAACGACGGAGTTTAAGTCAACTGGGAGTAGCTTCGTTGGAGGCTACCGGTATGCAGACTTGTACGTAATCCGTTACAAGTAACGGAATTACTTGTAATCCCTTACATTTATCGGTAATTTAGTAACGGAATAATTACATATTTTCTAGAGTAATTTTAAAGTAATTCCCTTACATTTTTTACGTAACGGATTCCTTGTAATCCGTTACATTTTTTTCCGATCCAGCCCCCCCCCCCCCCCCCCTTTCTAAAGAGAAGGTCGTTTTCATTTTGGTAAAGTTGAGCGCAGTGACACTCCAAAGGGAGGCTTGGCACTTTTCAGTTCCGCAAAGCCTTTTTTTGCAACACCAAGCCCCTGAATCTTTTTTTTAGACCCTCACAACCAAAGTCAAAAGATCCAAATAAACATTTCTACAAAAAAAAAAGGGGTGGGGGAAGTTATATCCGCTTTTTTTAGTGTCTGTTTTTCTTTGCGATCGAAGGCGGGGAGAGGAAGACACCAAGTGATTGTATGCCTCTTTGAGATGCTCAAGGTGGTAAGTGCACAGACAAGAATTAACAATGTCCTACCATTTTCATAATGTCACAACACGAGACAACGCTCCGTCTACCCTAAAATCCGCTAAAAGAGATGTTATAATATGTGAAGGTGTTATTGCCACAAGCATCCTCGTTGGTCGATGCACACTTATCATCTTCTTTTAGAAAACAGGATGCATTTTTTTCTGCTTCTTTCACCTTATTTGACCCTGTTTTAAAAGCTACTTACTTTTTTTTTGTAGTCCAACTTCTAGGGTTGGCCCACTTTATTTGTGAATTTCAGCCAGGTTAGCTGCATCTCAGTTACCCTTTTTGTGAGTCAGCTTTTTGCGAGCACTTCGAAAATGGTAATAGTCTTCTTTTTCTTCTTCCTGTTTTTACCCCAGCAGGACGCATCTTATCTCAAGCAGATATTTTTAAAAATAAAACATAATGGTGGCTGACTTAGACTTAAGATTCAAAGAGTGAAACTCATGAGTGGGGCCATAGCGTCGCTTAGTTTTCTGCCTTTCGCTGCCCGTGGCATCAGCGGACATCTATCTGGAGAATACCGGAGTAAACTGCAGTCG
Source organism: Ixodes ricinus (assembly GCA_037355805.1). Classification (NCBI taxonomy): domain Eukaryota; kingdom Metazoa; phylum Arthropoda; class Arachnida; order Ixodida; family Ixodidae; genus Ixodes; species Ixodes ricinus. The sequence continues at coordinate 2,250 of JAZHYW010009799.1, forward strand.
GTCCGTGCTCCGTGCGTTTTTGAACGGCACCAAGAAAGGTACACATGGAAAACGTGCGTTTACATTTCCTTGTTTTAACAAACGTTCCAATTAATTGTTGTTTTAAGTGTCGTTTTTTTTCTCGATTACTTATATTTAAATATTGGAAACGTTTTCTTATTCACCAACGTCTCAACCGAGGCTCGACCTGTTCAGAACCAAAGGAAGAAGAATATCGAGCCTAACCTTATTTATTATTTAAATATCAGCTTCCTGTTACCAACTTTACTAAAACTCTCGAATAGCAGGCCACGGCTGCAACGACGAAGCTTTGCTCTATCTTCAAGCTAAATAGTACTTCCGTTGCTTCGCTGAAAAAGCTCAATGCAGAGCATGAAGCATTCGTGAGGCACAATATGGCACTCCCATCCAGTGCCTCAGTTCAAAGGGTGTTCAGCGTAGCAGTGAACATATTGAGTAAGAAATAACGCAAAATGTCTGACGAGACTTTCGAGAGTCAGCTGTTGCTTAAAATACTCAAGGTCAATAAATGGAACAGGTGGCAGCATTAAGATCTTGAATAACCTTCTTCACTTTGTTTCTTAATTGAGGAAAATATTGTTGAAAGTAACGCCACGAAAGTAACGGATTACTTTTTGGGGTAACGGTCAGTTACTTTCATGGGAGAGTAATTGTAATTGTAATAAATTACAATTTAGCCTCGAGTAATTGTAATTGTAATTCCTTACTATTTTTCAGTAACGTGTACAAGTCTGCCGGTATGTCCCTGTGTGAATGTGTGATGGATTTCTCCACCTGCGGTCTTAATGTAATTGCAGCAATAGACTTCTTCCAAAACCGACGCGCCCCATCGCGGCGAAATACCACGCAGTGCACTCTGGGAACTAGTTGGCCACTCAGTTTTGGTTTCGACTGAGCAGCTTCATCCTCATGCTATCACGCCGCGACCGAACGCGCTGCTTGCGTTTTCGACTATCTGACTTTTTCACGAATGTACAATACACTCATTCTCGAGCGATACAAAAACGAAGACCGGGGCATTCTCCTTGATTCCCAAAACACTGGATATTGTGCGTGCGTATGCAAACGTAGTAAGGCGTGGCTTAGTCACCTCACCCACGAGTGCATCTTTGAGCTCGTGTCAGTAATCCCGTCTAGTGCCAGTGAACTGCAACTGAAATTTGGTCACCTTGGGCCCTACACGTATTTTGTTTGCCAAACGTCCGCTTCTTGTTACTTCATTGGGCGAAAAGCAAGCCGCAGTCTCACAGGAGTATCAAAGTTGAGCCAGCGTTGGCGCATTAACTTTTAAGGAAACGCAATAAATTCGACCTCACTACTGCGCAAAAGTTACTATGATGTCTTCCTCGTGTCATCGCATATCTCACACTCAAATTTTATGCTGATATATGATTAAGTTTTCGCAAACGCTAAGATCGGCTAGCTACTACGGAGGCCCTAACAAGCGTCCCCTACTCCTCGCTAAGCCTTTTTGGACGAGCTTTTACTGATGCCTAAGATTTGTGCCTGACCGGTGTGTCTGAACTTATCTCGGCATACTCAGTGAGGAAGAAAGCAAACACATAACAAATATTATGGCCATTGCAACCGTCAAATGCGCTTTGAATAATTTCGTTCGTTTGGCGCACCGGGGTCCATGCCCGTCCGGCGCACTTCCACCGAATGGTGCGACATTCTTCACACAAGTACTCGACTTTTGCTTTCTTAAAACGGTTTGTATGTGCGAATGTGCCTATATGATTGCAGGTTAACTTTATGCGTATACGCGATGTTGAATATTAGTGAAATGCAAGTGGGTGGGGTCTTCACGAATTCGTGCGGTGCTGCCCCGCAAAACATGCACCGCAACACAGCTTTTCAATGGCGCCTCCGAGTTTTACCTCGCGTACTCAGGCGTATTAGGAAAAACAGTAATTGCAAAAAGTTATATTTCGTCTATGGACGCACTAAACACACAAACTTCCTGATCAACCAAACTAATGTAAAAGCGCGAGCTCGATGTATGCATACTTAATGGTGTCTACAGCTTGTTGATTCGTACACAAGCAAGATCCCCGAGCTTCGCAGCGTCGAGATTCCCAGCACTGGCTAGTCCACATACCTCGAAACGCTAACAGAAAGGCTCAAGTACAAAAAAAACAACAAGCGTGCGTTAAGACAAGCTATACGTCTTGGGATTGTGCTGAAGCTTCGAGGTCTGCCTATTTAGGTTAGTTTAGAGGCCACAAATGACGCTCTCGGTACCAGAAAACATAAAATAACTGCCGTTTATAGTCCACGCTTTGTGTATAATCTCTTGTTGACGTGTCGATCGAAACCGAAACCATGGCACTCTCTTCCCTTGCCAACTAGTTCCCAGAGTGCAACGCGCGCCGTGTTGCATGCAGGGCTTTATGGAAGTAGTCTATTTACCAAAACCCTGAAATCGTCCCATTTCTGGAATAACTCACGCCATATCATTATGGATTGATTCAATAAGGTATACAAAGGATTGTGGCGGTTCGCATAGTTCTCAATTAGAAGTAAAAATCTGCGTGCTGTTCTATTTCCTGTATAAGCGAGATAACGTTTCTTTATTATGAAGCAAGAAGAGTGATCATATCTTAATAGAGGAGTAGTAGAGTTGTTGTTTTAGCTAAATTTATTGGCAAGTAGCGCTGCACTTTGCATATATTGGGCACACTTTTTTTCTTTTATAATTCATATCTTTTTAAGGCGAATTATTTTGTACTTCCCGTGAACTTCATTTTTCTTAAGCTACTATATTGTATTCTGTTAGTGTTGCTGCACACGCGTGACTTTGTTCTTTTTCTTTAGAACTGAAAATCGAACATGAGGCTGGAAACAAATGAACTTTAGGATATGTGCAGTTTATTTTACAGGGTGCTTCCCTAAATTGTGCCAAAACTAAAAAATGCTGGCGTTCGCTAAGTGTGTAGAACCAGCGTCGTATTCTTCGCATTTCCATTCAGCAAGTCAAGACATTTTTGCGATGTGCCATCCTGGCTAATGAACACAGACTATTAATGCGTTAACATTAGTACCCAGCTGAAAGAGAAAAGCCGACGGCGTCCGTCAATTGACAAAACAGTGGAAAGGGAAGCGCGCCGCGTACAGAGGGGAGAATAGGGAAGGGCAAAGGCGAGAGGAGGTGACGTCACGGGGTTGGAAGCCAATGCGCGCGCGGATGCTGGGGCGAGTCTGAACTTGCAGGTGTGCGGAGCGAGTATGCGTTGGTGTGTGCTACAAAATGGAGGGTGAACATAGTGCTATAGCGCTGGTCCAAGTGGGCGGCCAAAAAATTAAAGGCAGATACATTGGTGGATCCTTAGAGAATGCCTTAGCATGACCCTTGGGAAAGGACCACACACTTCACTCTTTGAGAAACGCTAACACTGACATTGTAACGAAGCCAAATAGAGGCACCGAAAATATTGGAAGCAGAAGAGAAAGCCCAAAGACAAAGCAGAGAAGTACGCGATCGGGTCAGAGTTCGCGCTTCCCAAAGGGGGACGTCCGTGGCGTTGCTAACGCATCCCTAATGATCCACCAATTAATCTTTTTAGAAATCTTTTTACTTTTTTTATTTCTGCGTAAATCATCTATTACAAACGTTGTACAATGTGTTGACAAAGGTCCCGTCTTCTTGTTTCCATCAAAGTAGTCTCCGAGGTGTGTCCGATTTCTAGATGACTCGAACACTCGTGTCATGGATGCGTCTCGGGAGGGGCTCTCGGCTCTTGAAGCCCTGCGCATTTCCCATCAGAAGCGCCGGAAGCGGGAGATCATCCTAGCTGCTACCTACGCAGCTTGTCTGAGCCCACGTTGTAGTCGCCGAGAATCTCGTACGCAACGTATGCCTACCGCCCCCAGTCATGCATTTCCCAACGTCGACAAGATAATTGGAACCTATAACATTTCTATCGATAAAAACCTTTTCTTTAGAGAAGAAGCGAAGGGGTTCTACGAGGTTTACACAATGCTTGCCTGACTCCCCCCCCCTCCCCCTCCCCCATATCTTGGAGAACCAGATTTCTGCCCAGTGCCGGATGACTACGGTCTCTAGAGTTCAATTTTTTTTTAGGTTCCATAAGAGCAATATAATTTGTTGCTACAGATGAAGCGCTACATTCACGAGAAACAAATGCAAGCAAAGTTCTTTTTTTTATCAATTTATGAAGAAAGATCATGTATATAAAGATTATGGACTGTGCACGTATATTGTTTTACGAAATATTTTACTCCAAATTTCTGAAAAGAACAATGAAAAGTGTTTTACTTATGAAGTTGCGAGCTGTATATTGGGCGTGAAATTTTCATAAAGTTCTCGCTGTTTTTTTTTCTGTTTTTTTTAGCAGAAAAGGCGGGGGTGGGGGGGGGGGGGACAATGATAAGGAATTTTAGTGCCTGCTTCCACGTACACCCGAAAAATAAATTTCTAAATGAACAGATACAAAATAAACCTTCATTGCCTCCTACATCTTGGTAGGACGCCATGAAGCGCAGTGCGGGAACGCGCACTGCGCTTCCGCGAATGGTCGTTTTATGAACGGCGCTAGAAAGAACCACGAAAGGCCTAATATGTTACACAAACACCACATGAATGTTTTTAGCATCGATATATACAAAAACACTGACCTTTTCGCAAGAGTCTCAGTGCTGAAAACATGGTTCGTTTAATGGACACAGAGCGCACCACTTTTAGAGCGCAGCTCTCAAGCGTCCGTTTCCGCTTTTCGCGGCGTCGCTGCTGCCGCCGGCATCAGCGTCGGCGTCGCCGTCGGTGTAACCGCCCCACTAAATTTAGCGGGAAATCGAATAGGTGTTGAGCTCAAGTGACGTTAATTTTCCTGCTAAATCCAGCGGAAAAACAGAATTTGTTCATGGGTTACGTGACACCAAGTCATGTGACGTCATTTTCCCCACTAAATTTAGCGGGGAAATTGAATTGGTGTTGAGGTCACGTGAGGTCAATTTCCCCGCTTAATTTAGTGGGTAAACTAATTAACCCGCTAAATTTAGCGGGAGCAGGAGAGGAGGAGGAAACGAGAAGGAGGGGAGAGGAAGAAGAGGAGGAGCCATACCCTCCCCTCCATACCCTCCCTTCCCAAAGTTTAGCGCTACAGAGATTTCTAAACGTCTTTCTTTAAACATTTCTTCATGTCGGCATGGACAACCTCCATATAATTGAAATTTAGATATGAACACTTAATTTCTAATATTTCCAAAACAATTACAACATGCATTTAAAGGGACACTGACAGGGTGTTTATGCTCGCCGAGGTTTTTAGTTGTACATGACATATGAGAGCCCAACTACCCAAAACACAATTTGCGACTCGAAATTCGGTTTCTTTCCGCCCGAAAACCGCCGATCAAAAACTGACCGGTTCGAGTCTCGCTCACTCTCTTTTCCGGGGTCACGGGCCGTTTTCTATAGGTATCGATGCGACCACCAAATTTAATGAAAGTCGTTGGTCACTGAAGGCACACACTCAATATTAAAAATAGAAAAAATATGAAACCCATTTTTTGTGGCTTCTAAAAATCTGCAAATACGTTGATTGAAAAAAAAGTTCCACAGCGAACCGGAAGCATTCTGTGCGTGCGTCGTTTCGCGTATCGTGGGACTCGCGGGGACGGCGATGGCAGCGGACGACGGGCGTGGGACCTCTACTTCAGAATTGTCGTTAGAGGTACCGGTGAGTTCTTTCTGCCTTTAAAAGAGGAATTTGGGACTGATCAAAAGAATTGGTACTCATCCCGTACGACACGCCCGACCACCAAGCTGATTTGCACGAAGACGTCGCCGAGCCGTCGCTCCCTTCTACGTGGCTGAAGACATCGCTCGCGCAAACTTCAAGCACGACGTGTCTACTTCGAGTTGAATATGCACGCGTACGATTTCTTTACTAGGTGCGAATGTCGTGAATGCGTGGTGCTTCCCGACTTCGACCCGGGAGTGCTGTTGCTGGAGAAAAATCGGCAGCAAACTTTCCAACTTACAGTTTACCGGTTGAATAGACCCTTTTCAAAAGTCAGAGTCACCTTGTGGCAGTGCCAAGAGCCTCAATATGGCCGCTCTAATGGCGGTGATAGGAGCTCGTGCTGTGCTAAATCAAGCACCCTCGATTTCGTGAGTCGAAGGTGACGTAAAAGAACCAACACCTTTTGCCCTTTCTGCTCTATTCTTTCGAAGACGTTCGCATTTTCTGGTGTGGAGATGATGTGTAGTGCCGCCATTAAGGCTGAACTCCATGGAGCAGATTATGCGACGAATAACTGGCGAACGCCGCCCGACAGCACGCTCGTTTTGCGCGCGACGTAGCAGCCACTGTGTTGATTCCACGCGCAGCGCAAATGCCGCCGGCCAAAATTCGTCGGTTATTCGCAGCATATTCGTCCCATGGAGTTCAGCCTTTAGAGCGTCGGTTTGGCTCTGTACAGGGTGGGTAGACTGACTTTCGGGAAGGGTCTATTATTACTAAGGAAAGAGATCCCCGAGTAGCTCGAGGGAGGAAAAAGAAGTGACCTTAAGTGGACGCTCTATTCTGACTGTCTTAAAATTTTAACAGCTTGCTAGGGCCCTTGTGGCCCTGGAAACCGCTGCGGAGAAGGCAGCGATTTTTCAAGTAAGATGAGCTCGAAGGAGAGTAGTATGACGGTCATTGGTGACCGGGTTAATTTTCAGGAAGACGAAAACTCCAAGGTGTACAAGGACTACAGGATCATTCTGCCACGTCTACCAACAGGTATGCTGGTTTCCAACTCACTCTTTTTGCACGCGGATTTCACCGGAAGACCATACAAGCCGACAGACTTTAAAGAAGCTCTTTTTTCGATATTTGAGCGTGAAGATCTGATTGCACTAGGCCCCTACCTGATGAGCCATGGATGGATGGCAGTCTTCGCCAACGGAGCAGCCAAGTGCAAAATGAAAGCGTGTGAGGAGCTCGTAATCAAGCAAAATAGGTGCGTCGTGATCGATCCCACCAAGGACGAGGTCAAACTTAAACTTCTATGGTTACCACCCCAGCTACCGGACAGCGAAGTTAAGAAGGTCCTAGAGCCGTTAGGAACGGTAAAGGAAATCACAAGAGAGAAGTGGAGATTCTCTGATTTTGAGGAAACAGCCACCTTGACCCGGGTTGTGACTCTTGTCCTTAAGGACCACCTCTCTATTGGCAGGGTACCCCACATGCTCAACATCTATGGAGTGAATACTCTGGTGGTCATTCCCGGTCGACCTCTCGTCTGCCTACGCTGCAAAGCAGTAGGCCACATCCGAAGGCACTGCTCTCCCCCACGTTGCACTCAGTGCTGGCGGTTCGGCCATTCCATTGAGGAATGTGTCGTGACCTACGCCTCAAAGCTTCAGGGTAATGCTTCCCCTAGCGTTGATGTAAGCGAACACATCATAGGAACCGTGCGGATCTAATTCAAGCCCCGACCAGGGCACCTCTAGCGGCAAACGGGTCAGTTGCACCGGGGAGCTTCTGCCAGCCGCTGCGTTGGTTGTGCGTTGTGGCGGGTTAGCGCTGTAATTTCTGAGATGGCTATTCCGCACCAAGAAAGCCGCAACCATTGCTGCGTGGTCGACTGCAACAGTACGTGCGAGATCGCGCACGGCACGAAGTACCACATCGTCCCTTCGAAGCCGTACGAGCAGTATGAGGCGGAGTACTGCGCGACCTTGGTGCGACTTGTGCGTCCATACAGGTTAGTGGCGTTTCTTACCTTCCAGTTCGCGCTTTGTTTAAGCTGCTGACGAATAATACAATTAACTTTTTCTATTCTAGCGACGATGGAACAGCATCGACACCGACGGCAAACCCTAAAGTATGCAGCAAATACTTCACCGGAATTGAGAAGCGGAATACGGTCGCCCACCTAAGCCTACCCTTGGATGTTTCCATCAGCATACAGGAAGATAGTAATGGGAATCGCGGAACGGCGCGAAAAAAATCGCCCAGTTATTGTTAAGCTGATTCAGAAATAAACCTACATATAATTACCGCAGTCCACTCAACGCCAACAAAAAATTTTGCGGGCGCGCTTAATTTTGTTTGCGGAGTACAGCGCTCCGTAACATCCACTTGTCCGTCGAAACGGACCTCCTTCACGTCGTACACGCGGCCAGATTCATGAAGGAGCTTTCCCTTCGTCATATTGGCACCACGGAAGAAGCTTTCTGGATTCGTAAACGCCTTAAACCCCGTCGTAATCACCACGAGAACTCTGTCCGCTGTGCTGCTCATCGTCATTGCTTCCCCCGATGATTCTGCACCGGCTACCGAAGAAGCTTTCCGGATTCGTAATCGCCCACTGTCCATATGCGAAAAGAAGCGCCATCTAGTGTATTCATGATCAATTATCAGATTTCCTCCATATTGGGGTTCCCGTGCTGATGGTTTCACCCGAGAAACAATAGTCCCGGCAAAGTGGAAGTCGTAGAACTAAAATATGATCACCTGCTGCAAGTCCAGTACGAACCCTTCACAGGACGTCTTCGAGAAATACCGTTCATAGACCTGGATGGCCCAGTTCACTGCTTGAGTGACGAGTCTTGCGACCTCGTTGCTGACAATTCCTTTTCCAAAATTTTGTGGTCGTCTTTCTTTTCTTCTTTGAACCGAAACTAATAGGCCTCCTGCGCTGAAGCTTTGAACACACCGTAGCGCCCTCGTTTTGAGTAGTACACGCTCACCTGATTGAGCCTCGCACTATTTATGGCACGTTGGTCGAGCTTTTTCAATTCTGCCTGGTGCTGAAGAACGAAAAACACCTTTGGACGCCAAAAATCGGCCAGACTCAACGCCTCAAGGCAATCAAAAGTGCCAAATTCATGACACCACCGCAAGGGTACGCGTCTATTATCTCTGGGTGGTGACGTCGAAACACCTGTGCCGCGACGCTTTCATTTTCTTTTTCTTTGTCATGTCTACTTTGGAACGCGTGGAACGGCATTTCATGCCTCGCGCTCTTAGCGTCTTAGCTTTGACGGCGTTCGGATTTTTGTTGTTTCTTTATATTTTCATCGTGATCTCGCGCTCCGCACCAGAGCAGGCACACTTCTGCATGCCTGACAGTTTGAGACGCTCGAGTTTGTACTACCCAAAACAAGGCCTAATAAGTCCCTTTTCGCAGCACCCCTGGAGCAACGCAGGAGGCCCATTAGACTGCCCTAATATCATAAAAACCGAGTTAAATGCAGATGCGCCTCGTCCACAACTGGAAGATGTGATAAACCCCCCAATATGGCGGCTCCTAATGAATTAGTATCATCTGGTGGGCTAGTTGGTTAAACATTATTATTAAAATTAGCGCAAAGACAAGGAAGGAAGACAGCAGGACAGGAAAGAGCGCTACTTACAACTGGTTTTAATAGAGAACGATGAGGAAGAAGTAGAGTAGTAATGTTTTGATTGAAAAGAAAAGAAAAGAAAAAGAAATTTAAAGGTGAAGAGCATGAAGGAAAATGATATAACAAGGTTGAAAAGACATTTTTTTAGGTAAAAAGGTGAAGGTTGATTGTTTTAGATTGTACATCTGTGTACGTAGTAACGACGACAGCAGTAGCTGCACACAGTCATACACGACGTCGTTTTCTTCCAGGACACCGATACTTCTGTGATCTGTGATCTTAAGGGTGGAGAGACACTTTTCACGGTGACCTTGCCGCAGTTTTCTGTGCTCGAACCACCGCCAGTCACATTTCTCAGTGAAAGAGTTCGAGGTATTGTATTTCTCTCTTCGATAGGGCCACTGATGGAGCACTGATGCATTGGCCTGCTTTTCTTGTGATCATATGTGCCTCGCAAATTTCCCTACTTGTTTTTCGTTTAGACGTTTTAAGATTTTTGTGTTTTTGAATAATGGGGTGCAGTTGCAGTCCCGAACATGTACCGCGAGATGTCCTGCGGGTGATGCTTTCAGTGCGAGGTCATGTTCTCTTAATCTAACGTTAATACAACGACCCGACTGCCCGATATAGACTTGGCCACATGATAATGGTATTTCGTAGACCACTCTGCTGTTACATTCAACATACTTGTGCTGGTGATTAACTTGGCATCCTCCCTGTTCTCCTTTCGTGTTGTTTATTTTTGGGCAGAGTTTTTTTAGCTTGTCTGGTGCCGATAGTACTATCTGAACATCGTATTTGGATGCCACCTTCTTGATGTTATGCGATAAGCGATGCATATATGGCAATATGGCAGGACGCTTGCTTTTTTCTCGTTGTCTTTGTCGTCTCTTTGAAGTCAGTAGCTTTTCGGCAATTTCAAATAAGATCGAACTTGGAAACCCTGAGCACAATAGTCGTTGGACTTGATTTTCGAAACTCTTCGTGGCTGAATGGTGGCATGACTTTTTTAGTGCTTTTGTGAAGCAATTGGTGACGATTGCTCGCTTAATGAGCTTGGAATGCGCCGAGTCGTATGGTAGTAGCACGGCCTCTCGATCCCCCTGTTGGTGCGGCCTGCCGATTTTTTCCGAAAACAAAAGAGCGCGCGTGAGAGGAGAACTTCTCCCATCTGCCGTGGAGGCGCTGCACATCGGGAGTGGTCTTGTGAGCTGAAAGCTATAGACCCTTTCGCTGTTTACAAACATGAACTGCCTCCTGCGTCCCAAGCAACTTCCGGTTCATAAAAAGTATGAACAAAGTCCACCCTAACACCGCTGTTTGAAATGTTGATGAAACGTTTAACCACCGATTCTCCAGGTGAACGCCAAAAGAACGAAGAAGCCCGAGATATGTTAAATATTTTCGAGCACTCTTGTGAGCCAACTTGGCTCCTCCAAGACGTTAAATTGACCAGCCGAGGGCCCTCGTTAAATCTCCAACTTTGATTTGCGTTTTACCGCTTATGCTTTCTAGCACTGGCGACATAGGCAAGCTCGACAGACTTGCAAAGACGGAGCGACCGGAAGTTCCTTGGGAAGCAGGAGGCAGTTCATGTTTGTAAACAGCGAAAGGGTCTATACTCCGTTTCACCTTATGTTGTACCGCAGACAAGGCTAGAAGCGCGAGCTCATAGCGTTGGGACCTACTCTTAACGCACGAGAGCTTGTGCCGCCGAGATGTGCCCTATAGAGCAAGGAGCTCGCTCTTGTAGCCTTTCCTGCGGTACATCATAAGGTGAAAAAGGTATAGAAAAGGCGCCCAACGCGCTCTTGCTCCGCGACCCAGAGAAAATATCTGCCCGTCATTGGCTTCGCCGATACCGAGGCGCTGTCACGGTTGCAAAAGGCCGCAAAAATCGCTTGTCCCACCTTTACACCGCTTTGCGTGGAGAAAATATCGCAGTTTTACCCTGTGCTCGCATGTGTGGTTTGTGTTTTCGATTGTTTTTTTGCTGGTTTCTATAGTTTCATGGCAATAACCACTGACGGATGAGAAAAAAGAGACGTGGACAGCCGCCTTTTGTCTGTCTCTGCACAGTTTTAAAGTGTGCAGATGGGTTACGGAGCACGCGATGCCTAAAAACTGTTGCGTGCCGCGTGGTAAGACAAATGCTGCGAGAGATCCGGAACTCTGCTATGACGAGCTTCCGTCTAGAGAGAAATTTTGGGATGCCTGGTTGAAGAACATTTCGCGAGAAGGCAGTGAGAAGGGCAGCCAGTGGCAACCAAGCTCCAGGAGCGTCGTGTGCTTCCTTCATTTTAAAGGCCGACGCACACTTCGCGCTTTCCACTTTTGCCCGTCACCTCCTTTCCTATATTCTCTTCACGTTTTACCTTGCCCCAACCTGGCTCCCCCTCGCAGCTTAGGAGAGGGGAGCGCTTTGTGGATTATCTTCCCTGCACAAAGCCGAGGTTGTACGTATAGGCATTTAAGGCGGAGGACTACAAGGTAGGAATGAAGCGGAAGTTGCTGCGACCGACAGCGGTGCCGACTCAATTCCCATTGTATCGTTGTACATGCAACCAGCAGGTTCAAAGAAGCGCAGAACGCTTGTTCGTGTGCCACCTAACGCGTCCACGTCGCATACGAGCGGTAGAAGCCAACAACGCAAAATGCAGTCCCCTGCTGAAAGAAGACCAGCTGTTGATGAGTGCGTGGCTATTGAACCTTGCCTGCAAAATCAGTTTGAAGCGGAAGAATGTCAGACGTCATTCAATTTGACCGCTAGGTTTCATGGAAGATGCCAAGAAAAACGCGCACCGCCTTCAAATGCAAGCCAAACGACTGAACGAGTGAATTAAAAAACTGCGACAAACCTCCGACGAATTTCAAGGCTGATTGAAGCAAGGAAGGCTAATGTGTAGAACCCGCTCAACTTTGCAGGTGGCGTGTCCTGAATGCAAGCTGTAACTTCAGCGAAATTAATCTCGTGACGGAGAAACTCAGTTCGTGTTTAGCCTTGACCACAGAGGACTCAGCTATCCACGACCTGAAGCTGTCTGGCCGTGCAAGCTCGTCTGCACCTTTGTCGAGAGGGCTCTACGGTCGGCAGAGATTCGTCGTTCTGGACGAATTGGCAAGGTTCCCTCGAGCGCTGAGCTTCCACACCTTATGGACTGCCCGCTGATGTGGTGTACTAACTGCAGAGACCGGTACCACAGCTAAGAACTCTTCGAGCTCTTTCTCGGGAAGCTCCTCAGACCTCTTCTGGCTAACTCGGCTGGTGACCTAAACAGCTCTCTAGAAAATATATTGAGACTTTCGCGGAAGCCTCTTTCCCGAAAGGTATTCCGCTTGCGAACTATATGACTCCCATGATCTGTTCGTGAACCATGAAGTTTATATTGCAGAAGTTATGCACGAGGAATCCGTTTCTTATTGTCCCTCACAGAATAAAAGGCACAGCTCGAGCGTGCTCGAGCATCGAGTTAAAATCGGAAATTATACGGCCTAGCTATATCCAACTATAACTCATATATTACAGTGGTAAGAGAAACGGGGACGGGAACAAGAAAACGACAATTCACTCATACTGCCAGCTGAATGCGGCTCTAACGCGCACCCTGCAGCTGAGTGAGCTCCTCGCAGAAAGAATCATGTGCTTTTATTCGACACAGATTTGTCACATCATTCATGCAATCTGGCACTCGTTTCAAATGAGACTTGCCGCTTCACGAAAAACAATCTAAAACGCCACACCAGGCCGCGCCGGGCGGACTGCGCCTCTCTCGCCTTTCGCCGATAACGAGCGCCACGGCTGGCGCTGCGGGGTAAAGTAGTACTATCGCTCTCACCGGCGGCGCGAGGCATACGGCAGGCCGCTCCCAAGGGAGTCCTTATCAAGCGGCCGTGGTAGTAGTCTCTTCTTCGAACGTGGCGAATACACCCAACAAGTGTGATCGTCCATAAACGTTAGTCTGATGTCCAAAAACTGGAGTGTGTCATTTTCTGGCGACTCATATGTAAACTTGAGACCTTCGGCTAGTTCTAAGAAGGAGAAGATCTTATGTGGCAAAGTGTCTGATTCTCATTGTCAACAGGTCTTTCTCTCAGGAGGACAAGGTAGTCATCTACATAACGAAAAATACGAGTAACATGTGCGCCGGCAATCGTGTTGGCTATGTCCCTGTCACATTTTGCTAGAAAGATGTCGCAAAGTACAGGGGCGACACATGACCCTATGCAAATACCTTTCTTTTGAATGTAAGATGTGTCATTGAAAGAGACAGCGGTGCCAGACAGGTAAAACTTCAAAAGTTCTAAAAAAGAATCAACATGAATGCCACATTGGTTCTGAAAAGTGATGGATCCATTCTCCTCGATAGATTCCCTCACTGCACTGAACAGCTGGGTGTGAGGGATGGAGTAGAACAGATCTTCTACATCTAGGGAAAAACCATAGCGGACTGCCGCCTTGTTCTGCTGTAGATATAGCACTAGATCATCAGAGTTAGACAACAAGAATGGGTCATTGAGTCGAAGAGTGGAAAGATGACGTAGGAGGAATTGGGACACGTTTGCCTGCCAAGAACCTTTTTCCGTTACAATAACACGGAAGGGGCATCCTTGTTTGTGCGTTTTGGCTGTAAAAAACATATCCAGTTGGTCTTTCTTGGATGCTGTGATGAGTTTCTTTAAATGTTCCAATTCAAGATTGTTGCACAACTGAATTGCCTTAGCCTTTACAGTTTTTGCTTTGAAGCCTTTTAACTGGTTGAAGTTCTTTTCTATGGCACAACTGGCTTTCTCTAAGTAGGTAGCCCTATTTGACACCACAAAACCTCCTTCTTTGTCAGATAATAATAGGTTTAGATCATGTTTTCGGAAATAATCAACAATTGGAAAAAACACATTCTTTCTTTCTTCCAAGTGATTCGTTTTTAACAATACGTCGAATCAGTCTTCTATACATCTCGATCTGTCATATTCGTAGCGCTTTTTCCTGTCCTGCTGTCTTCCTTCCTTGTCTTTGCGCTAATTTTAATAATAAGGCTCCTAATGGCATGATGATGATAGCTGGCAAGGATTTTGCATATGGCCTATTACTTCCCGATGATTCTGCGCCGGCGGCATCGGCTACCGAAAAAACTTTCCGAATTCGCAACTGCCTTAAATTCCGTCGTAATCACGACGGGGACACTGTCCGCCGTGCTGTTCGTCGCCATTGCTCCCCGATGCTCCTGCGGCGGCTACCGCTAGGTCGCGGCGAACAATAGGCGACCGCCGCGACACGGCCGGCTTGCTCGCTTCCTATGGACGTTGAGGAAATGTTCCCGAAAGACCAAGACCAACCAGATGATTCTCCGGATCCTAAGGGCTCTGTCGACCAAACAAGTTTGAAGTCTCCAGAACATCAGGAGAGTGGACCGACGCCCAGTCTGGACGACGCAGAAATGCAAGGTTCCCAAGGAGACACTCCACCTACAAACGTTAAAGAACCAAGAAAGTCACCCGCCCAGACGACCTCACCTGCAACGGCTGAGGATAAAGAAGAGCGGCTGCGCAAGAAAGCGAAGGTGGACAAAACTGAAACCTACCCCACAGCGGAACCCTGCTGTTCCAAAGACGACATCGCTGTGAGAGATGAACAGCAGCGAAGTCCCGACCTCCAAGAACAACGATGAAGGTCAAAGTTCAAGGATAGACAGAAAACAAGCCAAGCCCGATCCGGCCCCAACGTTTAAATGACCACAGTCAGCTTTGGCACCACTCAGAGAAGCGATTTCACTATATGCACCCTTAACGTCCGAGGTATTAATTCACGAAAAAAACAATACCAACTCCTTCGTTTTTTGGAACCTCACAATTGTGATATAGCCGCATTACAAGAGACCAAAGTGTCAGGAGACACGGCTTTGCTTTCAGCAAACACGGCCTGGGCGAACTTGTATGACATAAACCACTGCCCAGCAAGAGACTATTCTGCTGGATGCGCCCTGTTGTTTAAAAAGTTTGCAGTACCGCATGTGCAGCTTACTGGAAGGAATGGACGCAGGTAGGCTCCTCATGGCTAATGTCCTTATACAAGACAACCCCTGGCGCATAGTCGTTGTTTATGCGTACAACAACACCATACAAAGGGAGAGCTTTTTTAACCAAGTGAGGATATAGATGCAGACACCAGATTCGACGTTATTGTCCTTGGTGATTTCAATTGTGTATTACATGAAAAGGACAAAGTTCCAAGCAAGAAATTCGCTGATTCCAGTGTAGATATCCTTCGAGCCCTCGTCCAAGATTGTGACCAGGTCGATGCATCTACCACAACGAACGTTCTTCAATACACGCATTTTCAAGGATCGTCTCATGCTCGTTTGGACCGTATATACGTATCTGGCTCATCTGGCAGTAGGCTTAGTGACTACAACGTGATCCCTGCGTTCTTTTCAGATCATTGTATGGTCACTCTCAGTGTATGGCCTAGTCGTAAGCAAACGAAAAAAAGCCACAGTCATGGGAATGCTGGAAAATGAACGAAAGCCTGCTTGAAAACGATGACTTTAAGACTGAAGTAGAACGTTTAATTGATGACCTTGGACAAGTTAAAACTGGGTGGTGCCAGAAGTGGGAACTGTTTAAGTTAAAAATATGAGAACTTGCGATCGAGACATCTTCAATAAAGAGGTATTACGAAAAAATAGAAAAGAAACGCCTTAAAGGGCCCTGCAATCATATGTAAGCGTCTACCTTTTTTGCGGTTTCCACGTCTCTTGGGGTTCGGGCAAGCCAGCGGGCACGGAGAGAGTAACTAAATATCTGTGCGTCATATTTTAACCGGACGACGCGGAAACCTCCTCAACCGACGAGGGCGACCCGCGGTACCGAAAGCGCGCAAAATGTGACGTCTTAGGTCCTGGCCTTGCTACTGGTCAGAGCCGCTAAAAGCTTTTTTTTTTAGTCGAGATACAAAATATAAGTGTCGCGAACCGTTTCAATTATGTATGAAAGTAGCTTTTGTTCAGTATTTTAGATCAGAAAAGAAACAAATGCAGTTTATAAAGTACGGATACAGTGAACTAGAATATAGGGGTAGTGGAAAAAGCGTCGGCGCCGACCCATCGGCTGTGTGAAGCCAAAAGTGTAGACTGCCGCAAGTGGCGCTGTTGTCGAAATCCGGAGGACTTGGCTACTGTAACATGGGATATGGCGTCGCGTACGTTCTCAGATGGTTCCTGTGGTGTCTGTGGTCGTTTTCGCGATTTGTTTTCGTGAATTTCAAGGGCTTGGCATTGTGATTACATAGGTTCGAGTCTTGTCGCTAAGCAAGTGAAAACGAAGAGAAAGAAGACGGATCCACACCGCTACGCGCCAGCATGCAAGACTGGTTACCCCGGTTTTCACTACATTGCCGAAGTAAGCATTAAACATTACTTCATAGACGTTGAAACACCCATAAAGCATACATAGGCCACACTAATGAACCGCTAAGATCAAAAACAGCTAAGCTTGGCGCGAACTTCGCTGGCAGGAATGCTCCGGAATCGAACACCAGCGCTACCTGGTAGGTTCTACACGAAGCGCCTCACCTGGAGGCCGGCTATTTTTCCACTACTTCTATTCTAGTTCACTGTAGTACGGAAACAAGAAATGATCCGTCGACATACCCGCCACCAAGCGGCGGAAAAAACGGCGCATATTAGAAAGGGCTAGTGGGATGAGGCGCCGAAGAACGGTGAGCGTAGAAAGGTCCAGGAGCGTAGAAAGGCCATTTGGCGGTATGGCAGCGCGAAGTGGCTCCCGTTCTGTACTGATCTTTACCCCGTGTTAGCTGTCGTTTGTGGCCAATGAAGTGTTATGCCGAAATAGTCTTTAATCGCGCAGCAAATGCAATGCGAACCGCCCTGGCCGCCCGCTTCATACAGCCTATCCAACACACGGTTTAGTGGCGCCCTCTCGAGCCGTCGACACGGAGTGCGGCGGCCGTGAGCTCTCGATGAACTCACTATCCCTCCTCTAGTTCACGGCCACTCAAGCCAGGACCTACGACGTCATGAAGGCGGTTATTTTTTGCTTGTTTTTGTAATTCTAGTTTGCCTATAACTTTTAAAATAAAGCGAATTTTGCGAAAAGAAACGTTTCATTAAGTTACTGCCTTCAGTGCGCTTAGGTTCGGTGCAAATTAAAAACCAGTCAAAATGTTGTTGCAGGACCCCTTAA
Source organism: Ixodes ricinus (assembly GCA_037355805.1). NCBI lineage: Eukaryota > Metazoa > Arthropoda > Arachnida > Ixodida > Ixodidae > Ixodes > Ixodes ricinus. The sequence continues at coordinate 19,834 of JAZHYW010009799.1, forward strand.
CAAAGACCTCTTATACCTATACAATCTCGAAAGCCAACAACCGGGGCTGTATAAGAAAGAAAGAAAAAATATAAAGGCACAAATTGAAGAACACGACAAGAAACGTTATGAAGGAGCTGCTGTGAGGACGTGCACCCTACAACTAATTGAGGGAGAAAAGCCTACAAAAAGATATCTTTATGCTGAACGTGAATACATTAAAAAAAGTTGGTGGCCAAGAATTGACAGCCGACAACGATATTGAGCAGGCATTTGTGTCTCACTACACTGACATCTTTGCATCGAGTACCAATGCCCCTGCTCCCAGACTGCGTGAAATAATGACAAGAGTGCCACCATTACAAAAAGAAACGACGGAAAAATTGAACGCCCCTTTCGATGTACTCGGAATTGCACAAAATATCACCGAAATGAAAAGCCGTAAAGCTCCCAGACCGGATGGTCTACCTGCAAGTTTTTACAAGAAATGGAAAGAAAAACTAGCCCTTATTCTATGTCACGTGTTCAAAGACTCTTATACAGAAGGTACACTGCCACTGTCGTTTCGTAAGGCCCACACAATACTCATTCCGAAATCAAAAAACCCTGAGAAGTTACAACAGGTTGAAGGCTATAGACCAATTTAAAGGGGCCCTGCAATCATATTTAAGCGTCTACCTTTTTTGCGGTTTCCACGTCTCTTGGGGTTCGGGCAAGCCAGCGGGCACGGCGAGAGTAACTAAATATCAGTGCGTCATATTTTAACCGGACGACGCGGAAACCTCCTCCACCTACGAGGGCGACCCGCGTTGCCGAAAGCGCGCGATATGTGACGTCTTAGGTCCTGGCCTTACTACTGGTCAGAGCCGCTAAGAGCTTTTTTTAGTCGAGATACAAAATAGAAGTGTCGGGAACCGTTTCAGTTATGTATGAAAGTAGTTTTTGTTCAGTATTTGAGATCAGAAAAGAAACAAATGCAGTTTATAAAGTACGGAAACAAGAAATGACCCGTCGACATACCCGCCACCAAGCGATGGAAAAGGCGGCGCATACTAGAAAGGAGTAGTGGGATCAGGCGCCGACACGGAAACGTCCCGGATGTACGCGGCGGCACTGCGGTCGTATACCGGCTCGAAGATCCGACCGGCTCCGAGCGTTCCGAAGGCTTTCGGCGCGGGCCCTGCTGGCGTTTTGTTCATTTGGCGGTATGGCAGCGCGAAGTGGCTCCCGTTCTGAACTCATCTTTACCCCGTGTTTGTTGTTGTTTGTGGCCAATGAAGTGTTATGCCGAAATAGTCTTTAATCGCGCAGCGAATGCAATGCGAGCCGGCCTGGCCGCACGCTGCATGCAGCCTATCCAACACGTGCTTTAGTGGCGCCCTCTCGAGCCGTCGACACGGAGTGCGGCAGGCGTGAGCGCTCGAATGGCTCACTACCCTCCTCTAGTTCACGGCCACTCAAGCCAGGACCTACGACGTCATGAAGCAGGTTATTTTTTGCTTGTTTTTGTAATTCTAATTTGCCTACAACTTTTTAAATAAAGCGAAATTTGAGAAAAGAAAAAGTTTCATTAAGTTACTACGTTCAGTGCACTCAGGTTCGGTGCAAATTTAAAAACCAGTCAAAAGCTGTTGCAGGGCCCCTTTAAAGGGGCCCTGCAATCATATTTAAGCGTCTACCTTTTTTGTGGTTTCCACTTCTCTTGGGGTTCGGGGAAGCCAGCGGGCACGGAGAGAGTAACTAAATATCAGCGCGTCATATTTTAACCGGACGACGCGGAAACCTCCTCCACCGACGAAGGCGACCCGCGGTACCGAAAGCGCGCAAAATGTGACGTTTTTGGTCCTGGGCTTACTACTGGTCAGAGCCGCTAAAAGCTTTTTCTTTTAGTCGAGATACAAAATATAAGTGTCGCGAACCGTTTCAATTATGTATGAAAGTAGTTTTTGTTCATTATTTTAGATCAGAAAAGAAACAAATGCAGTTTATAAAGTACGGAAACAAGAAATGACCCGTCGACATACCTACCACCAAGCGGCGGAAAAAGCGGCGCATATTAGAAAGGGCTAGTGGGATGAGGCGCCGACGAACGGGGAGCGTAGAAAGGTCCCGGAACGTAGAAAGGCCATTTGGCGGTATGGCAGCGCGAAGTGGTTCCCGTTCTGAACTGATCTTTACCCCGTGCTTGCTGTCGTTTGTGGCCAATGAAGTGTTATGCCGAAATAGTCTTTAATCGCGCAGCAAATGCAATGCGAGCCGCCCTGGCCGCCCGCTTCAAACAGCCTATCCAACACACGCTTTAGTGGCGCCCTCTCGAGCCGTCGACACGGAGTGCGGCAGCCGTGATAGCTCGATGAGCTCACTATCCCTCCTCTAGTTCACGGCCACTCAAGCCAGGATTGGATTGGAAAATGTCTTTATTACAATAATAAAAAGGTGATTAACGCTCGCCGATCTTGACTTATGTCATCTTCTTTGAGCGAATGAGTTTATGTATTTTTTTTTAAATAATTGTGTGAGTTGGGCCTTCTTTACGTATGTGAGGAGGGAATCGAGGATTGCCTTGCGATGCTCAGGGGATCCAGTGGGCAGGACCCATTCTTCTAGGTTATTCGGTCGCATTTGGTGTGGTAATGCCTCTAGGGCTTTCCGTCTTGTCTCTTCAGTGCGGGGACAGTCCCAGAAGACGTGGGTCTCCGAGGCGGTCTCCTCGCAGTATTCACAGAGGCTCTCGTTCCTGGGTTGGGTCGAGGATCCTGCTTGTGAGTCCTGATGTTCTGTCTCGTGCTGTTTCGTTGCTAGTCCGCTTTTCTTGAAGATGGCTGTGCGTTTGGGAACCATTGCTGTATGTGGGCGTAATCTTCTAAGGCATAAAAAAAAATTGGGTTGTGGGGATATTTATACAGCGTGTAGTTGGTCAGCCATTTAAAGTTGCGACGAGTCACTCGCTGTAGATTAGCAATTTAGCTAGTGCGGTACAACCGCTAGCCTGGGGTCTTTAACGTGCACCACGCAGTAGTGATACAAAACCGCACGCCGGTACGATGCTCATCCAGATCGAAACGGGCAGGGGTGGGGCTCGAACCCAGGATCCCTGAGTTCTGCAGCGCGAGCTTTCGCTCCACGCGCGTCGAGCTGGGTGTGCGCTTTAGCCCACTCGGCCACCGATCCCCCTTCTAAGGCATACTTTCTCCCAACGGGTGTAGTTATCCGCTGGGAGGGGATGCGGGTCTTCTCGGAGGAGGCTCCCGAGCCGCTCGCGGCGTGCCTATCGTTCGACAGCCTTTAGCAATGTTGCCAGGTATACTGATTTATCAGTAGATCTGCTGATTTCGTTCCGGGTCTACTGATTCACTGAAATAAAAGAAAATCTACTGACTTTTTTTTTAGTAAACATATTAAATTTATTATTTGGCCCCTTCAGTTCTTATGGTGAATTCCGCTCGCAGATCTCGAGCGCTCCAAGAGCGCTCCATTTTGAGCGCGCATATTCCGCTCGCAGATCTGGCTCGACTTGGTCATCTTCCGCTCGTAGATCTCTGGCAGCTACCGCCCCGTGGAGCGCCTCCAACTCCGCCAAACTTGATCCAGTGCCCGGTTACTCCCATAGACCCAATGGAGTCGATTTCTGGGTAAACTGGGCGCTCAGCAGCGCTGCCGTGGTGGGAGGCGCTCATTACTGCAACGAATCGGCGACTCATTGCTCTATTGATAGATTGCGAAACTAAAATAAGAAACACTAATCACGTTTATAAAATGGAACGCTAACGTTTTAATTATGACATTTGACGCTGTCGAGCTAGCTTCAGCGGCTTCCTAGCCGTTTGTGAAGGCGAAGCCGTTCAGAATCCAACATGGCGCAGACCTTCCGCCGTGCCCTGCAGCTGCTCCCTACCGCGGTACCGCCGGTACCGCGGTAGGTTTTGGTTGGAAATTCACGGTTCGCGCGTGCCATGCCTCTTGTTATGGCAAAGAATTGTAAGTTCTGCTTCCCTACCTTGTGTCCAGCAGTTGACAGTCCGTTAGTTGTCGTCGGCGTCTTCCAGGGAATCGAAACAGATGCAGGAATTTTCGGACTCGTTGACACATTTATTCAGTCATTTGCATGACAAAGAAAAACAATTTACACTGTCACTTTGAACAAGCGTTGCTATGCGGAAAAAAATTAATAATGCGCGCAGTATCTACGTTAGCAAGAGGTGCTACAGTGAAGATAAAATGTGCGACACTGTTAACGCGAACACGACATAGCGCTTTTTCACGAGGTTTCGTAAACTCGAATGCAACTATGGCCCGAGAATATCTGTTTTCGCGATTGAAAAACACAATACAGTCATGTCTCGCTAACATGGTCGATCGTTTCGGTCACGCCACTATACAGGTCATATTTTCCGGGTCTGACGTTAAATTAAAAAAACCGGAGTTGGGAACGAAATGGGTAAATACATGTTTTTATATTTTAATTGTGGTCTCTGTAAAGATAAACGCAAAAAAGAGGGGAAAAACAAATGAAAAAATATTAGTGCGACAAAACAGACTAGTAAAGCTCTTCGGTTACAGAATTTACCCAGAGCTTCATCACTCTCAGATGAGACAATGGTTAAAATTTTCAGGGGTCCCCAGCCTGAATATTTTGCAGTTCTTTCCCTAACAGTTGCAGATGACAAAAATGTGTTTCTTATTTGTGATCTTGGCATTGATTCATGATTATGGATGACTAACATTGTGGAGAATTGTTTTGGGGACTGAAGATGTCCATAATAAAGAGAAAATGTTGTGATAGCAAACCGAAATTTTTGTTTCTGTGGCATGAAAACACAATAATTATAATGATTAAAAAGCGCAACAAGACGACGGACACAGAAGAAGACACAGACACAGCGTTACTTACAACTGAACTTTATTTCCGCTGCAGCTCGGTATATATTACCGGCAACACAAACCAGTTAGGAAAGATATACAAATACACATTGTAAAAATCATCATAAAAAAAATAATACAAAGGCCAAGAACTTGTCTGAAGTTTTTCTTTTTTATGATGATTGTTTTATATGTATCTGTTTATATTTCCAAACTTGTTTGTGTTGTTGCCAGTAATATATACCGAGCTGCAGTGGAAAGAAAGTTCAGTTGTAAGAAGCGCTGTGTCCTCTTCTGTGTTCGTCGTCTCGTTGCGCAATTTAATCATTATGAATCACCAACTTGCCCAACTTTCTACCTTTGTCAACAATAATTATAATTTCTGATATGTGTTATATAGAAGCAAACCCAGTGTGAAGTAAATATGCAGCCCTGCCGGAGAATTGTATGCAAACTGCCCTATCGGTGTGCTATGTCTAAAAATATATTTAAATGGCTATTGATTGTGGAATCTCAAATACCAACCGAACATACATTATGATAAAATATCAATTGTTCAACCTTTGTAATAAGACAATAATGCAAACTTTAGTGGGTCAGCTATTGTCCAGCAAAATTTGAGTTCTCAAAGAGTGAAACTCTCTAAGTAGTTTGAATTCTAGCTGCCAGAGTTCCTGGTATCACTGGTTGGAAGCAGCCGATTTCACCCCTCACTCGCTACCCCCCCTCCCCCCCCCCCCATCCCCCCAAAAAACAAAACAAAAAGCTGCCGAAAGGTTCTTGGCCACCAGCAGGCTAACAACTTGTCTGAACAAAGTGGATGCTCAGAGGCTTCTGCTAGTCTACGATTTTGCAGCTCCATAAATATCATGCAAGGAGCAACCTGCTGAAGCAGTGGACAACATTGTCTCTCAAGGGCTCAAGAAGCACAGCCGAAAGATTTCATGCCCAGTTGAAAGCTCGTGTCATTCTGACTGGTCCATGCAAATAAAAAGGTAACATAATGCATTGTTATTCGGGCAAACTTGTTTGTTGCTCACTAACACACCTGAACCAAAATTTTTAGGGACATATTCCTTAATACTACGTAGACCTTGCTGTCTGTAGACCAGTTGGGTATTTCTCATTTCTCTTGGCCTCTTGATGAACTTCCAATACCTGTCACTTGTGCCGTCAAGTTGAACCATGAGTTGAACCAGGTTCTCTTGGTGTGGCCACTGAGATCCTATGATGCCCATGGGGTGAACCAGCCACTTCATTGTTCTTTCTCATTTTTGCTGTCTGTGTGTTCTCTATCTTCTCAGGATCTGCACAGGACAATGTAAGAACGCATTAGTTTGTCTCGTCTCAACACATACACTTGCAGAACAGAAACAGGGCTACGAAACATTCCATAGGGCTGTTCCTACTATCCTTTTGTTTTTGTTATCATCCTCTTTGCCCCATCCATTCTCGTTTTACATTACAGTTGACCGTAGATTAGACTGCATAGATCACTATGGCAGAACCTAGCATGCTGACGGTTACATATTCAGCTTGATAAGTTAGCCAGCAATCAAGTGCACTTCACAAAAAAATGACCACGGACACTACCTTTTGTTTATTGGGATTCCCTGTCCCTGATGCTTGTTGGAGTGATTTTCATGCCTTGAGAATCTGTATGGATACACAAAAAACAACAACACATAATGCAAATGTTGCTATTTTATGTGCAACAAACGAGAAAAAAATGCCTAATGCGAGTTTTACTTGTTTTGAGGGGAGTGCGTCGGTAGGTGTAAAAACTTTCGACAGAATTACACATAGAAGGACGGATAGCACATCTCGCGATCAAGCTCTGCTGTCCGCATTCTGCCACTCTTGGCGTAAATCTTTCGAGATTTTAAAAGTGCCTTCCGAAGTTAAATTATTTTACTATCCAGCTTTCTAATAATTTGTGGAAGAAATAAAACGTGGCAAACTAGTCGCAGGGCTGTAAAAGAATCTACACGAGATACATTAATAAAAACGGGCAGATATTATAAGATATGAACTCTGAAATATTATAAAACTGGGAGAAGAATATTTATATATTGACTACAATTTATTCGACGGGGATCTACACTGTTGTGCACGAAATCGACGAGAGGTAGAAGAGGTGATATTTCGCCTACAGTCTACAGATCACAAAATATTTGCAGGACGGTCTTCATCCGCAAAACCGTGCTAAGAACGCTCGCCAAAATCTGTGCATCGCAATGAAATCACGTTGACATTTTGTAAATTTCAAAAATGAAACGATATATTCAATTACCTAAAAGAGTACAAAACCCTCAAATGGTGCAATTTGTGGCTGGAAGATCAGCTTAGGAAACGTTTTAATTGAGGTGAAAACTTTCAAACTCACCGTCGTCAGTTGGGATCCGAACGAACCGGTGCTTCTTGTCCCCGACGCTACTTGGGCACCACTTTGCGTAACCGCACGGATGAGGTAGCTCAAAGACACGAAAAGCTTTCCCCTCGCCCGAAAGTGCGAGGCTCGCGCAGTGCGATGATCGAGGCGCCGACGCTTGACGCACCGAAGACGAGCGAAAGCGCGAAAGCACCGAGCAGACCCACGGACGCCTCCACAACGGTCCACCGGTTTCAGAACGCGCAGAGCGAAAGCGCGCATGCGCACAGGCAGCAGTTTCGTTTTAGAAACACAAAAAATAGAAAAAGGCAAAATTTCGTGAGTGTGATATCGACACAAACTTTAAATAAAATATGTCATATTTTTAAGACTACGTAATTTGTATTTAGTGAAATAATATGCAGTCGTAACTAGAGCTGAATGAAGTTTGATTCATTATTGTTTTGTTTAGTTTTTAGTAATGAGCGCCTCCCACCACACGAGCGCTGCTGTACACATCTATGGTGGCGCCATCCGTGTTCCGGCCGCGCAACTCGCTCTGTGTCCGGAGGTTGCTTGATCTGCGGGATTCGAGAGATCTACCCGGAACTTGACAGAGCGCCACAGAGCGCGCTACGTCATTTCCCCTCCCAGGACGGTGGCGCATGCGCAACGCGGCGTTGCCGGCGACCGGCCGCGCTTCCGCGCCGTCGACGAAGGGACGGGGGACGGTGGCGAGTCGGTCGAGATGGGTCTTCTTGGATGCATCGGTTGTTTTCGCGGGATTGTGACGGCTCGGACGCTTCTACCTCGCGTTGAAAGCCGGAACAGGAGCGTGACAAATCGGAAGCGCTGACATCTGTGATCGTGAGAGGAAGAACGAGAAAAAGAACGGCAGAAAATCGGAAGGAGGCCGACGCAAGGTTAGGCCTGTTCATTTTGCCGCCACTGATTGTTTACTTTTTTTACGCTGCATGCCGCCGACGTTTTCTCGCGCAATAAAGCAAGAACAGATTAGGCAACGACTGTGCCAGGGATGGTTTGTTACCTCTGTGTTTATTAAAGTCGTATCAGCGATTTGAACTCCACCGATGGCAATCGCTGTGCGTGCCCCGCCGCTTCGAGGCGGCCGAAAGGTATGTGACGGTGCCGAATGCGGACGTCTTACTCGTTATTTGTGACATGGGCTCCGTGGAGTGGATATTTTCGCCCGTCCTGTGTCGTGTGGTATTTCTGCAGCTAAGCAATGACAGTTGTCACTGATCGTCGGAAAGATCAGTCGGCTAAGCGTTGGGGGCTCGTCAAGTTCGAGCAGCGGCCATCTTGAACGGCCGAGGGGGAGCAGTGGGAGCGGGGGAGGGGTCGCTCCAAAAAGGCGAGTTCATCTTCCGCTCGTCGATTGGGAGTGTGTCCCACGGAGCGGAATGTTGCCTCCCTCGCGGATTTTAGAAAGCGCTCCGGATCTACGAGTGGAATTCACCATTAGTTGTAGGATGTCTGCCTCATACGTAGCAGACCCTGGTTACATCCACGGTGTGGGCTTACTTCTTTTTTTTTTTCCTTGAGCATTTTGTTTTATCAAGGCATTTGGCAATATTTACGACATTTCTTTTTTTACGATTAACACTGAAAAAGAACGAATGTTGTCGACGCGCTGAACTAAATCGTATGGGACTCTATTTACGGATGTGCATGGGGGACAGCGGGGCTTGGGTTGCCGGCTGCAAAGCGGCGTGTACGGCGGTAGAAGTGTGTGTGTGTGTGTGTGTGTGTGTGGGGGGGGGGGGGGGGGCTGAGTGGGTAATAGTTTTGTAATTAGCAGCCGCACACTGTGGCCGCGAAGCGGCGTGAACGCAGGCCGGGGGGGGGGGGGGGCCCGGGGGGGGGGGGGGGGTAACGCGCTTTGAGTGATACACGCGCCATCCGAATCCGAAATTTGAGTTTCCGCGCGTTGCCGAGCAGCCAATCCGGCGTGAGCGTCGTTGCTAGGGGGCTATCACCTGAGCCGTAGAAGTTAGTGATGGACCGAATCTGCCCAACTTCAGATTCGGCAAAGTTCCGCACATGCCGAAATTTAGAAGGAAAGTTCGGCAAGGATTCAGCAAAAATTCTGGAAATGTCTGCGGACGCGCACGAACGCGACGGGGTCATGGATCGCAAATGGACACCGCGCAGTCGCGCGGTTACCATCGTACAGTTTAGTGCAACCAGCGGTTACGGCGAGGTGCGCAGCTAGTAGGCGACACGGTAACTGTGCGTTTGTGAGCTTTTGCTAATGTGGTTCTCTTCAATATTTTCTGCCTCAAGAACAGAAGGTCGACTAGTAATTTACGCAGTCCACTGCCCAAGTGACAAATGATGCGCTGCATTCTGGATAACGTGATTTTTATTTGACCTTTCCATTGATGCAACGAGATAGTTGAAACATTGACTGACAACTGACAATTACGCTCAGAGCTCGCAGCCCACTGCCGTCAAACGGGGCAGAGTCACGAGAGCTTGCCAGAATGTATGGGATGCAGCTGGCATCCTCGTCATAATGTATGCATGTTTTCCCCCTTTTCTTTCCTTTTTACGCACTTTCTGTAGTGGGTATATTCTGCACAGTTATATATCGGTTGTGTTTTTTCACATGTGGTGGCGGGCTGGCAGGCGCTTTGCGTTAGGATTTTCACCTATCTAGCCTATATAGCTCCGCACACCACCACATGGGCCCCTTCTAGTATGTGCAAATAAAATTATTATTATTATTATTATTATTTTTATTATTAATATTAATTCACAAATAAATTATGAATTATTATTATTATTACTGCTATTATTATAATTATTATTATAACAATCCTATTTTCGGCTCACAAATAGTTTGTGCCAAAACAGCTAGAATAAGATTGCCTTTTAATTCGCGTTATTTCGCGATTTTCATGTATCTGCATAGAACTAAACACAGAACTATCATGCTCGACGTTGCACATCCGACATTCCTAAAGGCCCGTTCACACTCTTGCGACCTCTTAAACCTGGGTTCCTTAAAACTTCTTAAACCAGAAGACACACTGACGCCGTCTATTGGGTAGCAGTATCAACTCGGCGGTCCGGCATATTTTTTTATTTCTCTCGCGCATTATCCTTTCTTTCTTGGCTCGAAAAACTTTTGTCAATGTTATAAACGAGCCTTTCTATGAGTATTACGCACATTTGACCTCAGAAATCCCGCAAAACCTTCGCTCTAGTGAAATGCAGTTCCAGGGTCACCGCATAGATGGCGCCACAATGCCAGTGTGTTCCCTCGTCCTAAAAAAAAATGAAGAAGTTGTAACAGATCTCGTCTCTCTCGGTCGTACTCGGTCGCAAGAGTTGTGAACGGGCCTTACCTCTCCCCATCTTCCTAAACGTCCATGTGTGTCCTAACACCAGAAACCGAAATTTTAAAGGTTAAAAACGGCACGTTGCGAATATGAACCGCACACTTTCTTGCAAAGCTGACGTCAAATGACTCAAATCGAAAAACATGCATATTTACAATATTGTTCACTCTCCTGGTGAAGGCTCAGCAACCGTTGCATTCATTTTCGCGCACGAAAAGGCCACTCCCAGAGAAAGTAAGAACATAGTGATTGCCTTTATTTTAACAATGTAAACACACTTGCGGGCGGGCGCTGATGAGGTCTCTAAATCAAACCTCTGGTAGCGTGATTCGTGACTGCGCCGGCTACTACCCAACCTCGTTGTCACGCCACTTTCTGGAAGCAGACACTAAAATTGCAAGTAAACACACAAAAGCGACACCGATACAATTAACTTGCTGAATATCACCTTATTTAGTAATAACTGTGTCAATAGGCAGTACATGTTGTATTTAAGTTAAAAAAAACCTTTCTTTGTGAGAAAAAACTAAATATCAACGTTAAGTCTGGTAACGTTATTTTTGCCGAATCTTTGCCGAATATTTAGAAAAGTTCAGCAAATGTTCCTCCGCCGAATCCCAAGATTCTGTACCGAATTTTGATTCGGCAAAAAGTCGGCCCATCACTAGCAAAATAGTAAAAATATGCGACCCGAAGGGGGGGGGGGGGGGTTGCCCCCATTCAAAAACAAGTTGGTACGCCACTGTACATGATAGCACGCCGGTACGATGCTCATTCAGATTGAAACAGGCAGAGGCGGCCGGTGGATTGAATCCACGATCAGTGAGCTTTACAGTGTGAGCTTTCGCTACACGTGCTACCGATCCACGAGCAACGAGACATCGCGGTCACATTCGAGCTCGAGAGCAAAACAACAACAGCAACAGCAAGAAAATCTCCGGTTTGACGCATTTAGTACTAGTGTCGCCATCTCGTTTAACAAGTTGGAAATAAAATTAACAGGGTGATTTTATTTACACAAATACGCAAATACAACAATATTTTGCTTTCTTGTCATGGTCTTAAAATTACGATTAGAGGCAACCCTAGTACGTACGGCCAAGCGTTTTGTCACGTTTGCCTTCTAAATAATTGTATTTTCAAAAATGCTTCAAAACGCGCTAAAAACAGTCAAAACGGTCATATTTCTAGATTTTATTAAAAATCTCCAGCGCTCTAAAAGAAAAATTCAAGGGCCGTACAACCTTCATTACGTTATCATACGTAACCCCCAAAAGAATTAATACTATCGTGCATTCCTGAAACTCAGGTTTGTGTAGCGAAATTTGCCCATTGAGTGATGAGCGGTTGAATCCCCCTTAAATTCTGGCCGCAGGAACCCATCAAAAATATAACCACAAATATTGTTTTCTTAGATGCGTGCCTCATATGCTTAGTGCATATTTTCCTACATTCCCACAATAAGACCTAAATTCTTAAGGGACACTGACACCCCCCAAAATATTTTTTTCATTTTTTGCCAGGCGCTTTATTATGGTGTCGGTGGACTACCCAATCAATATTTTGCAACAGAGTAGCGTATTTTTTTAATAAAGCCAAAAGACGCACTGCTCGAAACCGAAACCCAAACCCGCGGACGGAGGTCGGAGGAGTGGAGAGGAGAGAGTGGCGGAAGTCACGTAACTACACCCGACCGTGCACTTTTTTTTTTTTCCGCTTTGCGTAGCAGACGACATGCGGAACTGTTTGCCGCGAGATTCTTTTGCAGTTATGTTTGTTCCGCTCGCTGTTCTGTACTCCAAGATGAGTTGTTTTGCACATTGAGGAGTTGGAGATGGGTACTGAGTGCCCGTGGTTAATTTCCATGATCGGCTCCAAAAAGAATACACCCAAGATGTTGTCTGAAAAGCTGGCTCACATGTCCTGCATCCGAAAAAAGTGGCATTTTGCGACAGAGTTTCCGAAAGATCAACAGGATCGGGACCAATGGCTGAATTCAATGCCTGTAGAACATTTAAGGGCACCTCGGAAAGCGGACACTACCTGATTTATATGCTCCTTGCATTTAGTGGAAAGTGATTACATTGAGTTCGCAGATGTCAAAAAGGAAATCCCATCCCATTTATTTCAGCGACGTTTCGTCAACAACATTCGTTTGTTATTTTTGTTTGTTTCTTCAGTGATAATTGTAAAAAAACAAAAGAAATGTAAACATAAAAAAGTTTAAAAAAGAAGAAAAAAAGAGAAAACGTCATTACTGGGGATCGAACCGGTCCTGCCGCGTGTGAAGCGGACGTCGTTCCCACTAAGCTACTGGTGGATTTTTTTTTTTTTTGCAAAAGGTTTATTTACATGATTATATACACTGTACAAACAACCGTTTACACGTGTCGCACACTCTACACTCAAGATGTTGGGGCGCATTATTTTCCTAAGTAGTCATTTTTCATTGACACCGATTCCAGTTCGCCTCAACATAAACTTAACTTTTTCTCTTAAAAAAGTTTTGTTATTATATAAGCTAGGCGTTTTAAATATAACCTAAATGATGTCAGGTGAACGACTGAGGCTTTGTACAACTTCTTTCCATTCGTCATCTCCTTCATAATTTTCGAGCATGCTTTGGCCTACGAATATGGCTATGTTTTTGAAGTTTACCCACGAGGGTTTGGCCACACACCCATCCGTATCCACTTTTCGAGTTTTCCATAGGCTATATAAACCTAACACGACGAGTGTGTCAAGAACTGAATCCAGTTGGCTTCCAAAATGCAAGTAACGAAGAATGCACTCTTCAACTTCAAAGTCCTTTTTCAGTGTCCTCTTGAAGACGTCCCAGAAAAATACAGCATCAACGCACAGCACAAAAGCATGAGTGAATGTCTCAGTTGTCTTGCACAGTCTACAATCCGTGTTCCAAAATACGTCAAACCCACGGGATTTGCGCCATTCCTTTACAGGTATCGTTCGAGAATGGTAACGGAAAAAGAACGTCTTGCACTTAGGTGGTATTGGCATACGTTTAACTCGTTTCAGAACATCCTGGTTACAAATGAGGAGCCGCAAACGCACTTAAGCGATACAATGGTTCGGGATTCGGGAAACAAAGAATTGATGAGAGATCTAACTAAGTTATTTTTGGAGCATGACTCTAGATAGGCACTGGAGAACCGTGCATTCAAGAAATCGATAGTGTCAGCAACTTCTTTATAGAAACCTCGTAAAGTGATTGTATCGCTTGAAAGCTTTTGGTCTGCTCTGGATCCTGTGTACCTCGCCAAGAAAAACTCTTTGCATCTTTCTAGAAACGGGTGCTGTAAAGTTCTAAAAATTTCCATCTCGCGATAAGTTGCCTCACAAAGATATGGCCCAGGCCGAGGCCACCATCTTCAGTACGTCGAAAAAGGTTAGATCTCCTCATTGGCTCATACGACGAATTCCAAATAAATGTCGCCAAAATTCTGTTGAATTCATTAACGGTAACTCTGGAACAATGCATGACTTGGAGCAGGTATGTGAGCTTAGCCAAAAGAAAAATATTACCGACAGCGGCTTTCCCAAATATAGAAATGTACCTCAGATTCCACATGTGAGCAGCTGACTTAACATTAGTTCTGACAGAGCCCCACATGGACCTGGGATTATCCATAGCGCTCAGTGGAACGCCCAAGAGTTTCGGTTTGTTCGTTGACCATTGGATGTCCTCGTACATGGTTGGCGTTGTTCCCCACGACCCGCACCAAGATCCACTGCTTTTCTCCTTATTCACGGAGGCACCGGACACGGAGCAGTATAGTCTGCAACACGTGACATTGCTGTAGCGATGCTTGGCTTGTCGGTGAAAATGAGGACCAAGTCGTCTGCATACGCCAGGAGCTTTACTTTACAGGCATGAAGACGAAAACCTTGTATGTTAGTAATATTGATGATATCCCTGCAAAGCGGTTCTAGGTAAACATTGAATAGTAGCGGTGACATTGGGCAGCCTTGGCGTACCGATCGTTGAACCATGATGGATGTAGAAAGAGATCCAGTGATGAGTAGCTTCGTTGATATGTCCTTGTAACATAATTTGATGCCATTTTCAGGGATGTCGCCGATGTTTATGTGCTTCAAAAGGGCAAATAGGAAAGAATGGTCCACCCTATCGAAAGCTTTCGCCAGGTCCAGTTGTAATATAGCAGCTGATTCATGCGTACGCTGGCAAATCTCTATTATTGATCGAACAATGTGGAGATTGGTTTGTATATTTCTGCCTTTGATTGAACACGTTTGGTAATCTCCAACGATTTGACTTATCACAGTCTGGAGTCTAGCCGCTATCATTCGAGCGAGTATCTTATAATCGCTGTTAAAGGGGCCCTGCAACAGCTTTTTGACTGGTTTTTAATTTGCACCAAACTTAAGCGCACTGAACGAAGTAACTTAATGAAACTTTTCTTTTCGCAAAATTCGCTTTATTTTAAAAGTTATACACCAACTCATGTTTACAAACAAACCGGAGCGCCCGTAGCGCCCCTAGCGGACGCCACCGGCGCCGCGCATGCGCGGCGGGGGTGTGGGCAACAAGCTCGCCGTCGCCCATAAACAAACCATTGAAATGCGATGTTGTCGGCGTCGGTGTGAGTCCCCCTGCCCTTTATCGCTTTCGAATTGTTGATTCTACGTCTTCCTGGCAATGTCTGACTACATGAGCGGCGTCAGCGAAATTACCGAGGCTCGTTACACCGCAAAACTTCGCGTGAATAATGTGACATGTGGCGATTCATTCCGCGTGGACGCCGCAGAATGTACGCTAAAGCCTGACTCACATGATGAGATTTTGCTCGCAATTTTCAGTCGCGACGTCGCTCGGGCTGCAAAAGCGTAAACCGTAGCTGAGATAGTCGACGTCGATACTGAAAATCGCAAGCAGAATCGGACGAAGTGAATCAGGCATAACAAGTCGGTGATGGCCGCTGGTAACAATAATCAACATCTCCTTGTATCTACTGTTTACGTGGAGCCTGCTTACCAACCTTCAAACTTAAGTCTTTTGAGGCCTGCACTTACTTCTTATCGCAAGTACCGGGCCAACATTTCGTCTACAGGCCGGTGTCGTCTAGCAGACGACAAGCAGAAGCGTTTGAAAGAGCAGACGACAGTTCGAACGATCAGACGGCCGTTCGAACTTCAAGACGCACTGAACGTAGTCCGCAGGTGGGCCGTACAACTTGACGGTTTTCCGGCGTTCATGTTGGAACAAAACAAATAAATCTGATGACCACAAGTATCCGTGAATTCAACCCAAAGTGCTTCCCGCCCAAGCAATTGTGGTCCGGCGGCGTCTGGTTTACCATTTTTACAGCACATATCCACGGTCTCGGACGAACCGAGAACATGAAAACTGATCTTCAAACCTTTCTCGACTCTTTTAGTACAGCCCCAGTCGCGGCGGTTTGACGAAAAGGCACGTTTTCGTCAGGTTCCTTTCAAAACAACGCAGGAATACACGCCTCACATGGGGCCTTCCGCCCACAGCCCCAGACCGGAAGTGCGACCGACGCGCCACCACCGCGCCGTGACGTAACAGAGGTGAGTTCGTGTATAACAAAAACAAGCAAAAAATAACCTCTCTTCATGACGTCGTAGGTCCGGTTGGATCTCCAATCCAACCGGAAGGAGAAGAAGAAGTCGACCCCTTGGCACTCAAGGCCAGTGTTGCCAGACGGAGAAAAAAAAGTCAGCAGATTGATCCCCAAAAAGTCAGTAGATTTGCAAAAAAATCAGTAGATTCTACGAAATCGGTGTTTTGCCATGTTTTGCTATTTACATTAAACCACACTTCAAACAAATAGTATAGAGTAACAAATACCATGGTAATATACACAAATAAAAATGAAAAAAAAACAAGACCAGTTTTTAAGTAAAGTTTACCTGTTTTATGAAAGACAAAATGAAATGGCACGGTAAATTTTTTTGTTCTTTTTTGTTTTGTTTTATTAGCATTCACTAGTGTTGCGATTTCGAGGATTATTCTTTGAAATCGAGACTGAGCCACTTTTGGGATCAACAGATGAGTGCGACAGTGCGACATCCACCTGTCGCTATTATTGAAACGAAACCAAAACAAGACGTTCCGGCAAGTGCGCGCGTACATGTCCAATGGAAGTCCTCTGCAAGCTGCCATCTTTCCTTACTGGGCTGTGGAAGGTTTTTGACGCAACGCTGTTGGCGCGGAGCACTGTTGAGGCTTCGCGTCGTCTGCTGCCGGCTTATTTCTTTTTGCCTGATCCAAAGTTTGCGTTCAAACGTGAAGAAACTTAATTCGTTAGCTTTTCAAGCCACCGAGGAATAACATTATATCATTTTCTTGCCAGAGCCTGCCAAATAAAAGTAAAGAACTGAAATTTGGATGTCGATCCCATGCATTCCGCCGGGCAAATGAATGAAAATGGCGGCCCTCTCCCCTCAGCTCGGAGCAGCCGAGAGTTCAGGCGTATGCGCTCACGCCTCTCGCTCTGCGCCGCGGGCTGATTGGCTCACTCGGGAGAGGGCGGCGAAATCATCCCATATATGGCTCTGGCCCGGATGTCACCGTCGACGGGCTTCTGGGCCATCTAGCCAGTGCTTCGTTTTTAATTCTAGGAGAATATGAGGAAACTCATATTCTCCTAGAATTAAAAAAGAAGCACTGGCTAGATGGTCCAGAAGCCCGTCGACGGTGACATCCGGGCCAGAGCCATATATGGGATGATTTCTCCGCCCTCTCCCGATTGAGCCAATCAGCCCGCGGCGGAGAGCGTGAGGCGTGAGCGCATACGCCTGAAGTCTCCGCTGCTCCCAGCTGAGGGGAGAGGGCCACCAGGGCCGTACCCAGAAAAAAATTTCGGGGGGGTTTTTGGGACGACGGCGGCCATTTTGAAAAATGTCTATTGTCTTATTTTCGCCTATGAATGATGTGCATCAGTGGCATATAATGGAGAGTCATAGCAAACCGGAGAACCGGTCCCGGTTTGGTACCCGGTAGCCGACCGGCGCCACTGCGCGTGCGCAGAGGTGGAGATTAAAATCGGCTGGCTGCAAATGCACTGACCATGTACCACGCACTATACTATAAAATATTTTTCGGGGGGGGTCGAACCCCCTAACCCCCCCCCTGGTTACGGCCCTGAGGGCCACCATTTTCATTCATTCGCCCGGCGGAATGCATGGGATCGACATCCGAATTTCAGTTCTTTACTTTTATTTGGCAGGCTCTGGCAAGAAAATTATATAATGTTATTCCTCGGTGGCTTGAGAAGCTAACGAATTAAGTTTCTTCACGTTTGAACGCAAACTTTGGATCAGGCAAAAAAGAAATAAGCCGGCAGCAGACGACGCGAAGCCTCAACAGTGCTCCGCGCCAACAGCGTTGCGTCAAAACCTTCTACAGCCCAGTAAGGAAAGATGGCAGCTTGCAGAGGACTTCCATTGGACAGGTACGCGCGTACTTGCCGGAACGTCTTGTTTTGGTTTCGTTTCAGTAATAGCGACAGGTGGATGTCGCACTGTCGCAGTCATCTGTTGATCCCAAAAGTGGCTCAGTCTCGATTTCAAAGAATAATCCTCGAAATCACAACACTAGTGAATGCTAATGAAACAAAACAAAAAAGAACAAAAAAATTACCATGCCATTTCATTTTGTCCTTCATAAAACCGGTAAACTTTACTTAAAAACTGGTCTTGTTTTTTTTCATTTTTATTTGTGTATATTATTACGGTATTTGTTACTCTCGACTATTTGTTTGAAGTGTGGTTTAATGTAAATAGCAAAACATGGCGAAACACCAATTTCGTAGAATCTACTGATTTTTTTGCAAATCTACAGACTTTTGGGGGATCAATCTGCTGACTTTTTTTTCTCCGTCTGGCAACACTGGCCTTGAGTGCCAAGGGGTCGACTTCTTCTTCTCCTTCCGGTTGGATTGGAGATCCAACCGGACCTACGACGTCATGAAGGAGGTTATTTTTTGCTTGTTTTGTTATACACGAACTCACCTCTGTTACGTCACGGCGCGGTGGTGGCGCGTCGGTCGCACTTCCGGTCTGGGGCTGTGGGCGGAAGGCCCCATGTGAGGCGTGTGTTACGCTACCGCTTCGGAAACTCGCATTGTAACCACTGCCTATGTTGGCGGCGGCAGCGCCTATCTCCACGAACCAGCCAATCCGGCGTGAGCGCAGTTGCTATTGTTTGTATCGCCTGCGCGTTAAAAATATGCCCCCGGAGGTCGGGGGGCGGTGCCCTTGAGTATTTCTTGGGCGCCGCCGGCCAGTGTTTGCTCTGCCCAGTGGTGGCTGTTTCCGGGGGGGCAAAACACATGCCTTGCCCCCCACTCGGAGAACTGGGGGGGGGGGGGGGGTTCAAGCGCCCCTTTGCCCCCCCCCCCCGGTTGGTACGCCCATGGTCATGTATCACTATTGCGTGATGCACGTTAAAGTCGTCAGGCAAGCAGCGGTATACTGTACTGTCTTTCATCTCCAACGAAGACACCAGACGCCCTCAGAGCTGACTATACTTCGTTTCAGCTTGTGTCCAGACGCAGCCGATGCTACAGGCGCGAGCATGTGGCCCTGAACAGTGCCTGCATTGCACGAGCTCGCGTACCTGGCAAGCACGCTGAAAGCCGGAGCTCGCGCTTGTAGCATCGACTGCGTCTGGACACAAGCTGAAACGAAGTATAACTTCCCGCTGTATAAACAGAGACAAAACAAAATGACAATTGATGGCACCGTTGGTCGGCACTTTTTGAACGTTGCAAAAATGTGTAACTAGTCATCAACAGACTCCTAGCGAAAGGCGTGATAAGGCTCTGAAGGCGATACTTTTGTTGATTCTATTTTTCTATGTGTGCTATGTTAGCGCGCGTGGTCAAACGCTTGCATACGCTACAAGCGTGGCTCGTAAGCACCCTAAGATCGTGCAGGGTTGAACAGATATGTCCTAATGTGTAGGGTGCCTCAATGTCATTCTGCTTAGGGTGATGCCACCCTTTGTAGTACTTAAAATCATGGTTGCCAGTTATCTGAAGCTTTATCTGAAATCACAGGAAACGCTTTTCCGTCCTCCACAAATGTTTAAACAGTTCGCGACAGAGCAAAGCAATATTATATGAGCTTCCTAACACCAAATCTAATGCTGAGGAAGTCACACTTTTGAATCATGACGATCGGCAGCTGCGTCTACTCTGCACAAGCACCAAAATGTCGGCACCCACAACAATGTTGGGGAACAGAGTTCCGATACTCTAAGCGCAGCTTATTTAGTGACTCTATACTCTGTTTCAGCTTACGTTGTACCGCAGCGAAGGCTAGAAGCGCGAGCTCATAGCGTTGGCAGCTGCCCTTGGTGCACGAGAGCTTGTGCCGCCGACATGTGCACTAGAGCAAGGAGCTCGCGCTTGTAGCTTTTCCTGCGGTACAACACAAGGTGAAACAGAGTATAGTTCTTTCCAGAAGTGGCGCGCGGCACGTGTCTCGAGCATGTCCACAAAAATGATTGGCGCCACTTTCCCCAGTATAGATGGGCTTTACTTCACAAAACCTGGGAGCGGGTTTGCAAACCAGTATGCAGACGAAGAGCAGGCCGATATAGGACATAAGTGCAAAACTGCCACTTTTTTTTTCTAGCTTTAAATTAAGCTTTGAAAATATATACATATATTTTTTCCCGCAAAACTACGTTTGCGTGTTAAATGTGGTGGTTCAAACGGCCGGAACGCCGCACCTTGTGCTATCGATAATTTCGAACGTGGATGGACCTTCGAATTCATTCGGAAATCAGAGCTTATTCTACATTTTGTAAGCCACTGTAATCTACGTATGTACTGGCTCGTATCTCGCACCGCCTGTTGGCCGCTTCCTGCAGCGGCAGACGCAGAGCGAAGAAGATCTAGCTCGAGATCGGCGGCGAACAGCCCGTGGCCCGAGCCCACCTCGAGCGCCCGACCTGCATGCGCAGCTGCGCACATGCAACTCGATTGTTCCGGAAAAATTCTGCGCCATCTATGAGGAAAAGGGTACAAATAAATAGCGGTTGAATCCCCCTTAACGGTGGGCCATCATCCTGGGTAAATACAGCTATCGCATCGAGTACCGGCCAGGGACAAGTAACGCCAATGCAGATGGCATGCATGAGTAGACTTCCCCTTCAAGCGGATCGAAGGAACTACAAGCTTCCTGAAATAATTGCTTCCTGGGAGGAGCTGGGCGTAGCTGGCGATTTTGCCCATTCTTTTACACGCTGCCATGCTCGTTGTAATCGCAGAGAGCATCTGCGCCAGACCAGTCAGACGGCGAAGAAACGCGGAGCCGGAACTAGTGCCCTCCACCGATTGGCCGGGAGAGGAGCGCCCTACTACTACAGTGGACTACTACATCACAGCGCGTTTTCATGCGCCTTCAGAAAAAAGTTGAAATCATCCAACTTTCTTATGCGCGTCCGGAAGGCACAAGGAATCAGCGTCGACGCGCGCACAAAAACGCGTTGGTTTGGATCGAAACCACTGTATCGAAACCACCTAAACTGCAAGCCGTTGTGACCGTTGCCCGACGCAACATGAACATTGTCATGCCGCCCTCTGCGACCCGAAGGCGATTCACGTCGTCCCACTCGAATGATATTGAGTCACTATATATAATACTCACTTCCAAGAGTTTGTTTGGAGAGTCACCGCGTCAACACTTACGGGGTAAAGTTGGTCAAGTGTCTCGTTTTAGTTATTTTTAGCCGGCTGTGGATCGGCGTCTAGCAACAACGTTAAGAACATGGCGGCGCCCGAAGTAAAAACTGTAGAGAACGTTCGGAGCAACGCGAAGCGAATCTAAGGCAGAAAGAAAAGCCGATCGTAAGTTGACCAGATGTGTCAAGATGCTAGAGAAGAAAACCGGCATCACGGTGTGCGATCACCCTACCAGGGTAAGTCAACAACCGTCCTCAGTGTTCGAACGCCAGGGCACGGCCGCTTGACAGGTGCCAGCAGAGCCTGAATCGAGCGCCCGTGGCCTGGGTGCCACTACAGAGTACGAGACTTGTTCTTAGGCCAGTTGACGCGTGATGCTCAGGAAACTTGTACTAGAAACGGGATAGTGTTGCGACCGGAGCGGCTGGCGTGAGGTGCAGATGGCGACAGGTGCCGATGCCGGCGCGTTGGTTGTGCGCGACGATGGGAGCGAGAATACGAAATAGACCTGTTGCAAGAAATGCAGCACCGGCCGCGGTGCCGAAAGGAATCTCGGGAACTCTAGGTACAGAACCGGTTGTAGCAGACGACGAAAGCGTCTGCTACAAGTGAGCCCGCGAGAAAGTGCGGTACCCTCTTTCTCATAGCATCTTCGATCAACTCGCACCGGAATCGCCCTGAAACCAGCACAGTGCACAGCGCTCCTTGGTCGTGCAGCGCGAAGTCGGTGCAACATCGAGGACAAACTGCGCCGCGCCGGCGCCCCGCGGCGAGCTCCACCTTGCGTCACTTCGCGTTTTGTTCGTTTTTTCTTGCCTAGGTCAGCGCACGGTGCCCGTCTGCTGTCAATTTCTTCGATTTCTTTCCTCGCGGGTTTGAAGGTCCCACACAAATAAACATCGTGGACGTGATTGTCGATGGGGTCACGAAGCGGGTGACAATTCCACATGTATACATGCCTTGCAAGGTGAGGTCACGCTAGGGAACATCTAGGGAAGGACGGGGCGTGGACGGGGCCCTGCACCATACTGGTGGTTGACTTCACGCCGCGCGGATGCGCTTACCAAGGCGTAGGATGCTGCTAACGGCCCGGACATGCGCTAACATGCACCATATTTTCAACAAAGGTACCGTGAACTTAGAAAAGCGTGCTGAGCTTACGATGATGACGCTTATCTAGTACGTCGGAATTTTTCGGCATTGGTGCTGATCGCGCTCACGAGCAGAAAGTTTGAAATGCCGCCCGACGAAGTTTTGACGAAGGGATGCCGTGTCGCCAAAAAAAAGAAAAAAGCTTAATTGCGCGCTTCATAATTTGACGAGGCGGCTCTAGGAGTCGTTTGTAGAAAATTTTCTACGATTTTGCAAAATACCGGTAAACAACGCAATGTTACCGTCATAACTTAACCCTGAAACAAGAAAATCTCATTGTCTCAGGGTTTATATTATGGTATGTTTTCTCCGGCTCGCATGCATACTTTCGCTCCTTGCAAAGGTTATCGTATCGCGGACGGCACAAACCGATGACCCGGCGGCGGCGGCTCGGCGAGCTTGCACACGGGGACCGCCACAGACCGGTCGCCATCGGGCCGGGCTCGCGGCGCGACACTCGCCCGGATTCGGACGGGAGCCCTGAAGGATGTGCTCGAAGCGTGAAAACGGCGGCAGTGCAACGCAGACCAAAGGCCATATACACCACGAACGAGCAAAAGCGGATGCAAAGGCGTGCGCGAACGTAAAGAACGGTAGAAAAGTGCCGTCATTCGCCGCTATGAAATGCGTCCCGCAAACTCGATAATCCGCGGCCGCATCCCTTTCCTGCCGCTCGTACTTTCTCTAACTTGACGGCCACTCTGTCTCGCGGGGCATGCCGACGAAACGATCGGACGATCATCGGGATACGGGGTAATTGCTACAGCCGAGCGCGGCGCAGTTTACCATTGCTCTCGCTGCGAAAAGCCGTCGAGTCAACCACCAGCATGGTAGATACCGGTGTTCGGCGTCATCATGTGACGTAGGTGCAAGGCATGTATATGTTGGCCATCATTGTTGGTTCAAAAAAGAGAAACGCCAGATAATAGCCGTACCTCGCTGTCATCGAAACACCTCGCGACGCTTTCCACGAAGTTCGTACCTTTCAGGCGCCCCTTGCCATCGCAGCAATCGCCGGTAATCGCGGCGATGGTAAGAAGCTCGTCGTCTCGCCGTCAGAAGAGCTGAGGAATTCATCTAGTGCAGTTGCGAGGCGTGTTCGTTTTTGCAAGATCGCCATCTCGATGAGTCGGCGCGTCTGCTACTCCCGCCATCTTCTCGATTCCCGCTCCTGGCCGCAATGCCTGATGGGACTGCACCGGCGCACCGGTCGATTTTCTTGGTGCGCGTTGGGGCGACGAAAGCCGCACCGGGAGGGTGCGCTTCGTTGATCGAGGACGTCCGGTGCGCACCGGTGCAC
>JAZHYW010009800.1:0-29507 GCA_037355805.1 Ixodes ricinus
CCGGCTAGACTCTAAATGAAGACCAACATTGTCGTCTGCTATCAGTGCCTTGGCGCCATGTAGGAGGCATTAGGGATCTTATTGTGGCACCAGTAGTGCCGTAAAGTCATAGAGCCGTCCTTGTATAACCACATTTCAGAATAGTGTCTTGTTCGAGTCGATCGCAAAAGTTGTTCCCCTGACACGAACTGCAGTCCACAAGCCCGTAGTTAGGGTACGAAGCTTTTCTGTCGAGATCATGATCCAACATAATAATCTATTAAGTTGACTCTATATATCGAACATCATTTTTTTTTTCCTGTTGTCTGTTTTGATAAGTTCATATTGCTGGCGACTCCTTAAAGGTAACTGCAAAGAAAAAAAAGTGCTTTTAAAATAGCCTAATTGGGACAAGCATGTCACAAAACAAATCTTCCGCGAAAAAACATATTTTTTCTAGCAATATTTACGCCACAGGACGTAATTTAGTCGGAGTCCCAAACTCTCCGCATTTGAAACTCCCGCTCTTTCGACGCCCGCAGAGTGGCTGGTATACGTCACTCCGTGACGTATAGCAGCTACTCACCAACGTATATGTAACTTTGTGGCACGCGATTCAAAACGGGTGAAATAGCTGCAAACTAAAATCAGTCCTGCGCAATAAATATTGCTGTAAAAAATTTTGTTTTTAGCGGAATAGTATTTTGTGACATGCTAATCTAATTAGGCTGTTTAAAAACACTTTTTCTTTGCAGTTACCACTTTAATATGTACAGTGAAGGGGCAAAACATTGCCATCAAGTTCTGTACCTTGTTATTAGGGAGTTTTAGAATAGCGCACGCTAAAGCTTTGCGTGCGCAAAGAATAGCGTCGTCGCCACTGCGCATGCTCCGAACGCAAACCAGGTTTTGCGCTTTGCGTGCGCAATTTTAGCGTGCGCTATTTCTCGGAAATAGCGTGCGTACGCAAAGAGTCTTTGCGCTTCTCCAAGGAGGATTCGTGATGAGAAGTTGGCTAAAGCCAAGACGAGCAGAGTTAAAAAAATGGCGGCTTCCAGGATTATGTCGGCGGCTGCTTTGGCGGCGTCGTGAGTGCGACGTCGGCGGCATCCTCGCGACTGCGATTTTCAATACGGGACGACATTGTACTCGGTTTGGCAACGATCACGGGCAACTTGATGCTTTCGACGCGCGAACATTTCTCGGCGAAGGTACGATGTGCGAAGGTCAGTACACGAGACCTCTCTTGCCGAGGCGACGCAAGCGGACACGACCGGTCAACCGCTCGCGTCGCATTCTCATGTTTAAACAATTCTAAAGTGGTACTCTGGACCAAAAAACTTGTTTTTTTCTAAAGTTACAGCATTTCGTGTGTGAAATAAAAATTGTGACTGTATCTTGGTGGCGTCGCAAGCGCGAGATGCTTGGGCTTTTGCGTCGCGACGGAGAAACGCTATTCTAAAACTCTCTTGCGTCGCGTGCGCTAATTCAAGCGCTAAATTTAGCGCTAGCGTGCGCTAAAATTGCGTACGTTATTCTAAAACTCCCTATTGTCTTGTTTACTTTTGCAGAAAAAGCACCTGAATTGCACTTTGACAAAATTAAATAAAATTGACAAGCGCCTCGAGCAATTCCGATTTGTTGAGGCAAAACGAACACGCCTAAACCAGCCTCATTCCTTCAACATGCTCTACCATTCAGCCAGATGGTAGTAAGTCAGGCCACACACTCACCATTATATGCCACTCGTGTTCTGAAATGACGATGAGCCAATGGTACCAACAGGACAACAATAACCGTTATAAGCTCAGTGTTTATCCCAACGCTGGCCAAGGCCAATGCCACGGACAAGCCAACAGTGTCCATTTTTATGCCGGTCCCCATCAAATATTGGAATGCCGACGGCACGGACAAGCCATCGTTGACCATTTTATTCCAGTGTTCATCCAATGTTACCAAGCCCAAGAGTGCTCTAAAGGCCAACATTGACCGGTTTATGCCAGTATCTCATCCAATATTCGCAGGCCGACGTAACTGACAGGCCAACATTGCCCCATTTTATGCCAGTGTTCATCCAATATTCGCAAGCCAATGGAACTGTCAGGCCGACATTGCCCATGTGTTGCCAGTGTTCATCCAATATTCACAAGTGAATGGAACTGACAGGGCCAAGATTGCCGATTTTATGCCAATGTGCTTCCAATATTGGTTGGTCACTGGAGGTGCTGGGCCATCACTGAAGATTTTATATAATGGCTTAGACAATAGCTGGGAGCAGATTGGGGCCAGTGGACCATCATTTGGACCTTTTTTTGCCAATGCTCTTCCAATACTGGCCCAACACCTTGTGCCAGCCTGGGCATGTGCAGTAAGAAAATTTGCAATGGCACGGATGTACTTGACTCATCTTCAACGATGGCGAACACGCGATTGACAGATCGGTACTGCCAGCACTGGCTGGTGGCACCTCCGCGTGTCATGGAGAGAGTCGTGCGTAGAAAAAACTAATGCGCTGCTGTAGTATAAAAATAAATCACTCCTGCGCGCATTCAGAAAAAAAAAAAAAATCTGTCACGCTATGAAAAGATAACGCACAGTGCAACAGCAGCAAAACGGGGCGCGTGGAACACCTCTGATGGCATACTTTTAGATAAATGGATGAAGCAGATGGTCACTTGATACCCAGACTGACATGAAAGAATGTAACAGCTCTGTTTTTTGCACTTACTCTCTCGGTTATTGACAGCAGGCGCCGCTAGTTGGCGCTGGCAGTACTGATAGTTCGACGCTCACATGTTCACCGTCATAATGAAGATCGACACTACGTGCATTTGAGCTCGAGTTTTGATGTAATACCTATCTAATTTGAGAACATATTTTGCATTTTGTAACTCTTGGAAGACATGAAATTTTAGATTGTTGAGCGTTACCTTTTTCTTCCCACGTTCGACCATGTCGCAAAGAGGTAAACAAATGAAGGGTGACAATCATCTGCGTGTGTTGGAGGGTTCTGGAATGGGAACACACTGACGTGGCACCCATGACACAGGGCAAGTTCCGTGCCTTGGGCAACATGGGGGGCGCGTGCTGATGAAGATGAAGAAGAGTGACGAAGCCGCCCAGATGTACCAGCGCCAACTCCTGCTCGTGCGGCACTCCAAAGAGCGCCACCTGAAGGCGGCGCGTACGGTGCACTGGGGCTCTGTCATCGGCAGCTAAGTGCTACGACAAGGCCCTCGGATACCACACACAGGTCTGTCGCATGCTCGGCAGACTGCTCCCCTCGTTCTCGAAGTCGCTTCACGTCTATCTGTGCGGTTAAAATGGGAGGTGTCTCCTTTAGGAGCTGAGAGCACGACGACGGTTTGAGCGTTACGAGTTTGCACGCGCACCGCTTGCGAATGGTGACACGATGCAGATGGGGATGTGCAAGCCGCCCGTATTTGGTATGCCAGGTCAAAAGCTTGTTGTTCCGAAACTTTGGGCTGAAGTGAGACAAACTAAGAGTCAAGAGATTGGTGCTGTTGTGAATTCAATACGGGAATAAACTTGCAGCTGAGAGGCGAAAAGATTCGAACGTGACCAAAAATGAGTGAATGAGACGGTGAAACTGTGAGACTTTGTGTGTTCAGTTGTCCTTTGTCTTTTCCCCAGCCTCGGGGTTTTGTCTTAAATTATGTTAAACCTTCACCAGCTCGTTTGTGCCCTAACTTTTTGTTCGTTAACAAAGTAGTGCATGGATAGCGAACATGGAGGGTGGAAGCTTGAATTAATGTTGGTGGAGTTGTTAGGCTAGTTGGTATTCGTTGATCATAATGTAAAAACAAGCGCAAACAAACACGGACGAAGGAGAAGAAACACGCAGACGGGACAAGCGCTGACTCGCAACTGAAACTTGCCATGTTTGGCAAGCTTGCCATGTTTGTTTTGTAATGAAAGTGTGACGGAACACCGCAGAAACTATTACAAAATGGGTAGCACATACTTCGTAGGACAATCTGTAAACAAGCATAGGTAATTGAGAAGAAAGGACAAAATTTGCAACTCGACACGTATCGAAGCATACCGTAAAATTCCGAGCAAGCGCCCCCACCCGTGCAAGAGCCCCCCCAACTTCACCGCTAATTTCACATTTCCGCGCCGTTCCGGGCAAGCGCCCCCTCCCCGCTCCGCACCCGTATCACACACCGCGCTGACCGCGCCCAGGCAACACTGGCCTGTGAAGTTCAGTCGAAGAATTCAATCCAATCCAATCCTACTTTGCAGCCCGATCAGCCCGGTCACTACGCGCCATTGTCGCTTTGTTTTGGGGGTGTCAGGTCGGCTATGCATTCTTACACAGTGGCAAAGGAAATCGAGGTCGTCCAATGGCATTGTGAAAACGGGAAAGACGTACACCAGACGTCTCGACACATCAAGCTCGACCGGATACGGGAATGGGACAAGAATTTTGACAATTTGCTACAGTCAAACTACGGGAAAGCCAAAGTTCGATGAAAGATAAGTAACGGCGCGCCGGTGTTCAGTGAATACGTGAACGACGCGCTCTTTTAATACCTGGAGCGCGAAAGAAGTGCAGAATGAGCCATTAGCAACCGGCTTCTTTTTGAAGAAGCTGTCAAAATAGCCAACGGCATGCAGTTGGGAAACATCGCGGAATGCTGCGAACTTTTTCTTGCGGCCGACTCTGAGGAGTCTTTTGATGGTTTTGAAAGTGATTAACATAGCAGTGACAAATCTTTGGCCTAATAAAGTCTGTTCTCAGAGATAAATAAAATATTAAATCTGTGTGCACTGCGCTTTTTTTTCTTTTTCTGGCGGAAAAATTTTGTCGTCGCCATTTTGAATTTTGGTGCCGTTCCGGGATAGCGCCCCCCTACTTTGCAGGCAATTTTGACTTGCGTGCAGGGGGGCGCTTGCTCAGAATTTTACGGTAGATCCTGCATCCAGAACTCGCTTAGAACTTGCATCCAGAACTCACTTGAAAATCTTTTCAAAAGTTGCTAAAAACTGTATGCATTTAGAACTCATTTGCATTCAGTAACTTGTCTACAACTTGCCGCAGTATTCCGAGTCATTGCTGCCTGGAATTCATAACAAAAAAGCGAGCGAGGTGTGTGATGCCTTCATGTCTAAAATGTTTAGGAAAAGCTATAAAAGACCCATAATTTTTCTACACACCGCCCGCATTTACACGATCATAAAGCGACCCATATGTGAGCTGGGGAGGTCTACTTATAATCGGAACCATAACATCCCATCGCCGACAAAGACGAAACAATCGCGACATCAACAACACCTGGCCTTGTTACGAGTTCAGCTGGTTGCACCTGTAACATTGCGCCATTCTGCGTGCTCGTTTTACAAGTTCTATCTTTCTTTATCTCGTGAGCGGTCTCACTCCCCGCTTCTTGTTCTCGTACAATGCACGGCTGCACATTGTTTGATTGTGTGTAAAGATTGTGCGACCGTGCTGGGTGCCAACTATGTTTCTCAGTATTGATGTGCAGGCAGTTTAGGCTTTTGATGCTCCTTTACGGCCATTCTCTATCCGAAGCAACCAACAACTGTGCTGCAGTGCGCCAGTGGCGTCTGCAACGGCACAGGATCTTCTAACTGCGACGACAAACAAAGAGGGTTTTGCGGGCCAAAATTTAGATATGTCTGGATGCTTTCCAGGAGTCTGATGTCAAGCTTGCAGCGTACGTTGCAGAACTGTGCGATCGGTCCCTGCCCACGACGTGCGACGCGATCACCAAGCAAGCGCAGAAGATGAGGTTGATGCCGTCGTTTGTGAAATGCGAGATTTTGTAGGGCAACGCAGTACAACGTGTTTTGAAATGTAGCAATGATGACGACAGGAACGATGGCACCAGTACGTACGAATGACAGGGAGGAGCTTCAGCTCTCTCGCTTCCAGCGCAAGGTTCCTAGCTCTGATGGCGCTTTGGCACCTTGTGTGTCCTGCGCATCCACGTTTAGCCCAAAGCACGCCAGAAGGCATCGAGTGCGCGCCGGAGGCCAGGTGTTCGAAAGAGGTGCCCTGCCGTTGTCCCAAGTTCGCCGTACAATGCACCCCTAAAGTGTAATATTTTGTTTTTCTTGTTTTGCTGGCACGCACTGTGGGGAGGTCGACTTACAATCATATAAATACAGTAGCTTGCACAGCTGAACAGATGGACTGAACTCAAAACTTGAGTTCGTTTTTCACCCCAAAAGACTCGCGAAATAATGTTTTACTATTGTGCAAAATCCATTGCTTGCACACGCGTGACAAATGACGGCGATGGGTATCGCATTTTCACTTGGCTAAAAGACTGCCGTAAACTCGAGCGAGACAACATTTGCCGGTCTAGCAGGATGCAAATCGTGCACACCAATTGCATCTTTCAGAGCTGCAAACGCCTTTAGGCTTACTGGACAGCAAAGGCGACAAGTGCTAGCTAACCAATGTTACTTGCTCTAATAAGAATCTTTCTAGCATTAATGCTCGTTCCACAAAAGCATGCGTTGACGACCTTTTGTAGAACAAGCATGTTTGGCAACACTCACGAAAGTATGTACGGCAACGCTTGCATTTGCTCGTACTTCTCGCTGCAACTCTTACGGCCGACCACCGAAGTGGCAACATCCGACGGCACAACACGGCGGCTCCCGCGACGCCATTCGTTGCCAACGCACGGGCGATTTGGGTCATAAACATGCCAGTCCAAGATGCGTTCCGACACCGCAGTTTAGTGCCATGTTCGCAGAGGCGAACGCAGGGTCAGGGTTTCTACCAACCTGTGAAGCCTAGAATTGTCTGGGAATTTCAAAGCATCCGGAAAAGTCGAGGAATCGTCAGGGAAATTGTCGTTAGCTGGCCAAGCCGGGGAAAATGGGTAACGTGGGTGGCGCAGTGACGCGTCGCCAAAGCGGGAGCGTGCAGCATGCGGCAGCGGCTTTCGCACCGAGTAGTGGTTGCCCGAGGCGTCCATAGGAAGCGATGCCACCCCTCCATTCGCCGGACGAAATGGGAACAGCCGCTGTACAACCCCATCCTCCGCATTTTCTGTTCTCGTAATGGTCGGGAACTTTAATCGAAATAATCGGGCCCGGAAAAGGGGGAAATTTGAGGGGAGCAATCGGGAAAAATCCGCCAGAGTGTGCAGCGTCGTCTCTCGTCCCAGGGAGGGAACGGCCTTCATGCTGGCCTCCGCGGCCGGGCGGGCCTCCTGTTCACGGTGCTCATCTGGGTGGCCTCCCACACCTGGATCCACATCCGGCAGAGGTAAGCCCCTCCCTCCCCCTCCCCCTCCTCCCCTCCTCACGTGGCCCCATCGCAGACGGCCCCGGGAAGCCCTGGACGAGGAGGACCCCTTCCTGCCACCCTCCGCGGTGGGTGGTGCTGCAGCCAGGCGCAGCCGCGACACGTACGCCCCAGCACACCTCTGACTCCCCTCCCCTCCCCTCCCCCACCCCGGGGGACATCTCGGAGGGCCTCCGGGGCGCTCTGCGGGCGGGGTCAGGCGTGTCGGCTGCGGTGGTCTCTGCAGGTCGTCTTGAGGTGGCGACTCAAGTCCGCGACGGAGCGCGCAATTCGTGCGGAAGCCGCCTCAGTTGCTTTGAGACGTAGCGCCGTCCTACGGATCCTTGGGTTGTGGGTTCGGATCCCGATCGAGGTGCCCGCGATCGGATCCAGATTTGTCGCGGAGAAGGCGGAGGTTTCGGCAGTGCGTCAAAAGATCCCGGGGGTCGAAATCATTTCTCGTTTGGTTTGGCTCGTTGGTTTGGCGCTCAAAACCCCCAAATTTGATGATTCGCATGGAGCCACTCTAGCCCCAGCTCTGCAGGGGGTAGACGGGGGCCGTGTTCCAGAAGTCGCTCGATCTCTCTCCGGAATGAGGGGTTTGTGCCGCGGCGTTCGAAAGCCCACTGGCATCCACGTTGTGCCGTGTAGTACAACCCACGGGAGTAAAGGCTGGTGTGCGCAGTTGCGATTGCGTGTGCTAGAGTGCGTTGGGTTTCCTTGGAACCGGTTACGATGGGAGAACACGTTTCCACCATCTGTGAGGCAGCCCTTGAATCGCTTTTGACCTGTGACTGAAGGTTCTGCAATATTTGCACGGTCAAAACTATGCATTATCTCCGAGAAATAGTTGCTTATAATGTTGTCAGAATTGACACCACATATTAAGGGCCAGGTTACGTGAGAAAAGCAACGTATTGCGCTCGAGTATTTCGCTCGACCAACATTCAGGAAGAGGTCATACAGTCAATTCCTGCCATGTATAGACAGAATTCACGGGACAATTGAGGAAAAAAAAGTTTGTTACCACGGGAACTTTGGTGTTGTGAAATCAGGAAAGGGCAATGATATATTAGTTGTGGTGGGACTCGATTGAGCTTTAGTTCCAAAAACAATTGTTCTAGACTGTTTGCATTTTCTGTAAAGGAGCAGCACAATGCGATTCTTTGGAAAATTGCACCGTGACGTCATCATGGCACCAGCAAAAGTTATGATTATTTGTTTGGTGTTCATTACCCGGGACGCGAGTGCTGGAGCAGCCTCATCCTCACCGTTTAAGAAATAATTATTGCGAATTCTTTTAATGATTTGTTCTTCATTCATCTCTTCGTGAATGATAACTATTTATGTCGCCGTTAATGCTCGACATAGATGTACCGAAATCGCTCGCGATATCTGCCTTCATTTTTGTCACTTGTCACCTTGGTGATATACACATTTTTTCTTCGAGAGAAATTGCCCATGCTGTTGCATTTGCCAGCATTAGCCATTGAGGACTATCTGTTTCTGTTGTAAACTGTGCCAAATTGTTGCGCAAAATCACGTGCTGACTGGTACCGTCCCTTGAGGTACGGACTCAAAGATGTTTGAAATTCCTCTTTGTACCGATGTGCTGTCAACACGCCATCTTGTGCAGATTTGGCTTGGCTTGAGCCCAAACCTGATACAGTAGAACCTCGTTGATACGTTCCCGGTTCATACGTTCGCGAGTGAAAGCACGGGAAACGTCCCATAGAGCTGCGCTGTTTTCTTCCGGTTCATACGTTCCCGGATAACACTAATTTCCTGGAAAATTCGCTCAACATTCTGCCAAATGTCGATCGGATTATACGTTTTTTTGGCAATCAACGGAGCTCCGAACATCCGGGTCTCGACGAACGAGCGCTGAGCGCGCCGAGGCATACATGGCGCGCGCGTGCGGGATGGTCTGGCCTGGCAGTGCCCGCTGATAATGCCGCCGCTGCGTCTATTGTTCTCCGCAACTTCCGAGAGCCGTCCGGGTGTGGTCGTTCACAGAAAACACAGCGCGGTTTTACTGTCTTAGCTCATTATTCGACTCATCAAAGAATCTTTCCCATGAAATAATAACAAAGGATTTTAAGCAATTGAAACTCAGCGGCGGCGGCATACTAACCGCTCGTAACAACAGCGCGTCCATCTGGTGCTGTCGTTCACTTTCTCTTGTCAAGTGCCACCGCTGGCGAAAGTGGCACGAATGCTGTCGTAACGAGCAACCGCTGTCTACCGATCGTTCGCCCGTGCGAGCGCATGTTCTCTTCAGTTGTCAACACCACAGCAGTACGTTCGCTTACGACTTTTCAAGCGTTTCCGAAGTAGACACGTGATTATGGGTCGCTCTCGGTAACTTCAGCAAGCTCTTTGAGGCACTGTTCCGAGGTTCCGAGGGCTGGAAGCACCGTTTGCAAGAGTGCGCAAGAGTAACTCTAGACTATGACGTACAAGGGAGCAGTAGCGGTAGCGCAGTTGTAGTAAATGAACAAATCTGGCATTTCTTTGTTTCTTTCTTTGCGTTGTCAGCTCTCTTTGGTAGCTTCGGTTTCGCGTTCCGCCGACCCGTACCCTTTCGTTTCGTTCTGCGATGGCGTCGCGACAGCGACGCGCTTCGCTGAAGCCATGACGCCATCGCAGAACGATTCTGCTGGCACTTGCCAGCAGAAGCTGGTAGACGCTTCGGCAATTGAAGCGCTGTATTAAACGCTGTTCAATCTCATTCTCGACTTTTTTTTTTTTTTTTTTTTTTTTGTGCTTGAAAATGGTGAGTTTGGGTCGTACGTTTTCCCGGGTAATACGTTTTTTTCTCGCGGTTTCTTCAAAATGTATCAACGAGGTTCTACTGTACAGAACAGCCTTTGTGGGGAGTTTAAGGGTTTTGGAGTTCTTGCAAAATGCTCCTCTACATCGTCATCATCACAGCAATATTTAGGTTTCCGATGCCTCCGAGCAGCAGTTAACACGGCACCTGCACTTTTTTTGGCCGTTTGGCGACAGAGCTAGCTGCAATATCAAACGGAAAAATAATTTAATATTACTTTAATTCACGAATTAGGTGACCGGGTTGAATTTTTCGTTACGAAAAATTTGTTGAAGCGTAGCAGTGTTCCACAATTTGTGCGTTGCGGGAAGACGGTTTATACGCTATCTTCTATCGTCGACAAACGGGAAATTGATAATGCTTAGTCGTTGCGGAAATCTCGTTCAAGTTGTGTTTGCTCAGCGGGATGGACTGTATAAGCAATATAGCTACAGGCCTATATAGCTTATATGATGTCAGGCTGTGACATGGCACCCCGATGTTCCATGGCACTCGTGTCGTGACACTGGGATGCCATATGACTACGTCCCGGTGTCATGTGATGTGACATCACATCGTTATGCGATGTCGGGGTGCCACATAACGTCATGATGTCACATGGCACTGACATAGCATGACACCCGAATGTCGAGTGACATCATAATGCCACGTGACATTGGGGTTACAGCACGTGCATTGCTTTTTCGCAACGCATCCCGTGCATCTCCACGTTTATCAGATATGATGAAGGCATGGTAAAATAATGATGCATAAAAAATTATAACAGCATATATATGCAGGTCAGGGGTGTTTCAGGGCTGCACAATAGATTGTGCCAGTGTGTTTGCTGGTCGTAAGGGTTTAGAGGCAAATGCATTGCTCTTGAACGCTGATGTGTGAACCAACTTGGGCCTGGGGATGCGAAAACGTTAGTAATAAGAGCGCAGTAGTGTCGTCGTCCCCGTATTCGCATCACCAGCCTTGCACCTGATGCATGAGTGGCAACCTTAGTGCACAACCGTGCTTCCCACAGGCTCAACATCTTCCTAAAATTTACTGATTTAGTAGTTTCCGACGACGCTTGGCAAGTTTATAGTTCGAGCCATATGCTCATTTTCTATAATTAAAGAGTTAATGAACAAGTTTTAGTTAATTATCTGACTTATGTGCCGATGATCCCCGCCTATTATGTCCCCCTGGCTGTACAACTCGCCTCCACAGACTGGATTAGTGCAGCTTTTGCAGCTTTATTTGAACAAGTGTGCGAAGCCTATAAAAATGCCCCGTAGAAATAATAACGATAATCAAAGAACATGGGGGAGCATTCTTGCAGTGTGCATCCTGTCATGCTTGGCAAGACTGGAAGACGTGTACGCCACAAGGTGGCTTCTGGCTGAATCCACTGATTTTAATGGAGTGGAATTTGCTCCAAAATGGTGCCACTCACCATTTTGCCAGTGGAGTTGCGATTAGATTGCTTTCTGCTTTTTGATAGAGGCTTCCAGTTGGAAGGGGAAGTGGCATTCTACTTCTGAGCAGATCAGTTCTTGCTCCTTTTAAATAATACCTTTTGCAACTGTGCAGACCAAGTCTCTGCCGCTGGGCAGGATGTCCCTGTAGTTGGTGTTAACAGCAGTTCGCCGCATTAAAAAATCTGGGGCAGAGCTACTGTTACAGTCAGCGGCAAATGCGCTGTGCTCTTGGGTAGGGTAGTTCTTGTACCTGTGACAGACTGCTGTTACAATCATCAGGAAAGACTTTATGCTATGGACGTAGCAGGTTTTGTGTTGGGGCAGGGTGGACT
This sequence comes from Ixodes ricinus, assembly GCA_037355805.1. Classification (NCBI taxonomy): domain Eukaryota; kingdom Metazoa; phylum Arthropoda; class Arachnida; order Ixodida; family Ixodidae; genus Ixodes; species Ixodes ricinus. The sequence continues at coordinate 11,884 of JAZHYW010009800.1, forward strand.
TTGTTTTATTTTTTGGCAGATCTATACTTTGTGATCGGCGGGAGCGACTCTGTTCTGGGTTAGATCTGTTTTTGTCCTTGGGGAGAGTTGTGCTTGCCGTTGGGAGCATCTTCATGACCTTGTCCTTAGAAGTGTTATTCCAAGATTGGAGGGAGTGACTTGTACTTAGCCAGGCGTCGAACGAATTAACCTTTTCTTGGTGTCTAAATGCTGCAACAACTGCGATTTGTCTCGCATTTGCACACTGGAGCTTTGGCTGTCCTACTTCTACACCGAGTTGTTGAATTCTGTCTTGGAGCCATTTGACACCTCATGTCGCACATCCCTTTGCAATAGCAAACTTTACGAGAATTAAATAATCGGCGTTTTGGATGATGGGATGACAGAAAGATAAAAAAAATGAAAGCCGTGTACAACTCCCTGTATCGCCAAATTAGAACGCAGCTCTTGAGGAGGAGGGGAAGGGGGGGGGGGGGTTCACATGACCTCGTGGGGCTGGGGGGTCACATGATCTCGGGGGGGGGGGGGGTCGCATGACTTCGGGAGGGGGTCACATGGCCTGGGGGCCACATGGCCTGGGGGTCGCATGACCTCGGGGGGAGGGGGGGTCGCATGACCTCGGGGGAGGGGGGTCACTGCGGCCCCCTCGAGGTCACGTGACCTGGGGGTCACGTGACCTAGGGGAGTCATATGACCCGGGGGTCACATGACCTTGCGATTACACCGACGGCGACGCCGACGCCGCTCAAGCCGAAAATGGGCGCCTAAGAGCTGCGCTCTAAAAACAAATGAAAGTCCCTTCACAATTCCCTGTAACGCCGAATTTGAGCGCAGCTCTTGAGGAGGAGGAGGGAAGGGTACTGAGGGTAGCATATACCCCTCCTCCTCACCTCCCCTCATCCTGCCTGCTACTCCTCCCTACAAGCGGCGTCGCCGTCGGCGTAAGTGAAGTCACGTGACCTCACGGCGGTCACATGACGTCACCGAAATCATGTGACGTCACCGAGATCACGTGACGTCACCAGGATCACGTGACGTCACCAGGATCACATGACCTCATGGGGGTCTCTTCACTTCACGGGGTCATGTGACTTCACAGGGTCACATGACTTCACCGGGGTCATGTGTCTTTACGGGGGTCACATGACCTTACCGGGGTCACGTGACCTCACAGGGTTCATGTGACCTCACGGGGTTCACGTGACCTCTTGTTCCTCCTCCTCCCCGCACGTTGCGTCAAGGGAAATGTCCCATAATGCACCGCGCAATTACGCCGACGGCAACACTGACGCCGCTCATGCCGGAAACGGGCTCCTAAGAGCTGCGCTCTAAAATGTGAGCTTGCAGCCCTAGCCTTGCACTGCAATCTTGCTAATTATTCAAAAAATGGAAATTAAAAAAAAAAAAAAAAAAAAAATCGGATGCTATTACTTTATTTAACTTTAGCTTGACATGAGATAAGATCTCGAAGGGCACCTGGTAACTCTTAGTGAAGTGTCCCGTAGGTTGGTAACCCCTACTACAGTGTAGCATTGTCATAGTCAACAGCGTTAACAGCTAAATGACGGTAGGTATACTGATGGCTGGTGATGTCCACAGCTTATCTTTCGAACTACTGTTTCAATTTGACGGATGCGTGCTAGCCTTAACCTTTGCTGCCTTTACCGAGGATGCCTGGCGCATAGCGAAAGGAGGTTTTCACCAATACTGGGAGAGAAGCAAAGGAAAGTGATTGGCATCCCAGAACCAAGGAAAGTGAGCATCCTCCGAAACACGCTTCTTTTTTGGAAAAACCGAAGATCGTTTTTCTGTACTCGTAGCTTAGGCTCCTCTCCCTGCCACTCGGCGCTTCGTCCCCATCCCCTCATCAGCGACTGCCATGACCGTATGCGAGGACGAGGGACGATCGGTTTTCTCCTGCAAAGAGAAAGAAGAGTGCAGTGTTTTAGAGGATGGCCACTCTACGTTGCCTGACGCTGGCTTCAGAGTCGTCATTCCTCCTGGCCGCCCGCACCTCTTCCCTTTCCTACGGCTGTCGCGCGGTCCTTTGTTCTGGCGGCCAACCCGCAGGCTTTCCCGACGCACCGCGGAGGATGGACGCTTTAAAAATGGACGGCTCTTTGGTGCAGGACTTTGCGTCATATCTTGGATTAGGACCAATCAAAAGGCTACATACATTTAGAGCACCGAAAATCCATTCTCAGATTGTCTTCCGGGCTGCACTATTTTGTTGCCTGTGTAGAGCGGGGGCACAATTGGCGACACGCGACAGCCAAGCTTCAGGCACGGTGTCTGCAAGCTTGGGCGACGTCGTTTTGCTCCGTCGCAGTTCGTTTGACCATTTCTGGAGGAGGGTAAGGTGTTTGGCGGCGTGATTTCACGTGAAGTTCTAAACTCCGTTTAACATTGTCTGACCACAGCCAACGCTACGATTGTTGAAGCCAATCAATCAGTGCCAAAAGTGCATCGTCGTGACACTCGTCATCCTTTTGCATTTGCTATCACCAGCTCTAAGATGATTGCGCGCAAAAAAAAGTGCAGGCTCTTGCTGAATTTATTTTGCGTGTTTGGATTAGCCGCTGATAAGCAAATGCATAAACACGACGTGCACCGTGACAGCACACTTTTGGCACTGCTTGATTGACTCCATTGGATTGTGGCGTTGGCTACGGTCGGACCTTATGCGAATTGGAGTGTAGACAACTAGCTACAATAATTTGAATGCCTCAAGATAACCGAAGCGTCGCTACTCTGAAGCGTAGCTTATTTCGTGGCTTGGATCTTGGCGAGGAGAGGGTGCGGTGCTTGCACCGACGGCCTTTCGAGGGCCTCTGGTTCCCTGTGTTCCAGGAATGGACGTTCCGCAAGCCGTGAGGAGCAGGCGTTCCTGCAGGCCAGGTACACGCCGCCCCTACGGTAGGTGGCCCTCGCGAGCCTTCTGCCTCAAAGCCAGTCTCGTGTGCTAGAAGACTGCCCTGCCGCGGTTTGCAATGTGGCCTGCTGTCTGCTAGAAATCTGGCTTGTCGTCTGCAACAAACTGCCTCGTCGTCTGCTAGAAAGCAGCCTAGTTGTCTGCTAGCTACTGCCTGTGTTGATCATAGGGCGGTTTCACGCGCCATATACTTCCGTCTCAATATCTTGCCGGAGTCCATGCTGGGAACGTTACCTTTTGAATTTACCAAATGCGTGGAGGCAGTGTTTTCCTGCTCGCTCAAGTTCTCTCACATTGTGATGGACGGCGCTTGGCATTAGAATCGGCGACATAAAGGGGAATCCGCTAGTACTCAATTTTTACAAAGGTTGATAATCTTTTTAAGCTTGACCAGTCGCCTGAACAATCAGCTCGTCAAAGAGCAAAATGGCCCTGGCGATTGCTGCAGGGGCGACTCTAAATGGGAAAAGAGCCGCGTAAGCGTGGGTATATGCGACTGAGATATATCCTCGATCATGCATCTCGAGTTCTGTCGTCGATGGGGCCAATTGTCGTGCTTTCACATTCGACCATCACTTAATGCTTGGCAGGTGAAAACTGATTTCGTGAAACCGCCCTATGTGGCTAGATATTCACTTGAATGCAGAAAAGTTTTGCTCGGAGGCTTTCTCAGTGGTATTTAAGGTCCTAATGGTAGAGTATGTAGCTAGAAAAAAACTTCTGAACCATCTCTGGTATTTGGCAATCCAACAGTGAGATTATCTGTGCACTTACGTGCTTGCGGGAACCCTAGAACACATGTGCATGACCAAGCTCATGAATTTGATCAACTTCATGAATAGGTAAAAACTAGTTTGACACAGCAAACAGTTTTAAGAAGTGCCGTGCAATTCTCGCAACTAGTGAAGGTCTTGCTCGTGCCAGCCGTTCTGTTTTGTTCTGCGAGTGCCTGACCTCCCTCGCATGTGAATGTTTTGTTTCTCCTCTTTTCCTTTGGGGCCCCTGCAACCCTGTTCCCTGCCAACGGGCAGTACCACCAAGCGCTGGCGCCGCGAAGGGCTCTACCGACCTGACCGCCTTGTTGCCGTTTCAGCACCACGACGGCGACCTGACGTGCGCCACCAAGTTTTGAGAGAGCAAACACGCAAAGGGAAAGCCCTCCTCGCTTTTTCTGACACTGACACACCCCTCCCGTGGGAAGAAGACCCTTACTATTATCACCATTCCTCGTCACCCAATGTCTGTTCTGTCAGCGCGTTCGTAGGAGCATCCTCCGAGTTCTGCCCAGCGCCAAAGGGCACAAGGCACACTTCCTTCCCAGCTTCATCCAGCAGCAGCACACTGAAGCCATCATTAGCGAGACAAGCTACAAAAAAGTGGCCCCCAACGATCATCGGTTGAAAGGAACATCTTGGGATACCGGAAGACTAGAGGCCTGCTTGCTGCAGTCGTCGCAGTTCTCACCAGTCTTCAGCTTGGAGAAGCTAGACCCGACAAGCTAGGCCTAACCAGCTAGGCCTAACAAACTAGGCCTAGTGTGCTAGGACTAACTCCAAGTCCTAAGTTGATGATTCAGCATCTCCTCTGTGCTACGAAACATGTGTGTGACCAAGTGGGACTTTTCCCTGCAGTGCCGCTGGAACTCAAGAACAAACGGATGCTCATCCAACTTGGATCCTCGAGTCCACGGTCCAAATTTAACTTGGTGTTTGCGAACAAACCACACAAACATTCCGTGGGTGTTTTCTTTCTAATTCTCAACCATATCCGTCAATGCCACTTGTTTACTCTGTTTGTCTTCGGAATGTTTGTTTGTCTTTTAGCTGAGGGGGGGGGGTAGGTAGGAGGGGAAGGGAAAGCCCACACCTAGTCAGTAGCGAACGTGTGCGGACAGGAAGCGGCCGTTTGAGCCCGAACTCTAAGACTTGTTTCGAGGCACCGGTTGTGAATGACGTTGCCGTGTGTCTCGCACCTCACCTTTCCCGTTGTACGGTGGGAGCATGCATTTGTTTTTTGTTTTCTCGCTTCTGTAGGCGGCAGTCTCTTCTGCGCCATGCAGCCTCTGTGCCAGTGCCGTCTGCTTGGGGTCGCTAGATGTTCTGGCTGCCCGCCACTTTCGGTCAAACCCTCGATGCCATTTCTCGGTTGGGGAAACGTTGCTCAGGATCCTTGGCAGAATGGCATGGTCAGACATGCCCGGGAGCAACCACTTTAATGTAATTTGATCAAAAACTGCTTCCTGCTGGAGGTGTGACCACCCTTGGAATGGTGTCACTGTAGCACTTTTCTCTGTATATCACCATGTATAGGTCTTACGGGGGGGACCTTCCACACAAATGCTCAAGTTCTGTACATATATGTCGCGGTGACGATGCGAACCTCGTTTTGTGGGACGATTTTCGAGCGTTCATGAGCTAGGGGTCCTGGGCTTGTGGTGCAATCAGTATTGGAATTTGCGTAAACTGAAGCGTGCTAGTGGACCAATCGCGTACCGGTCTTCTCCCCTTTGTTGCATTTTATTTCTCACGCGGTATTGCCTACGCTGTCGTGGCGAGACATTCCGAGCTTTTTGCCGTTCCTTGTTTTGTCGTCGTTTACCGCAGCGCGACAATCTGAAGCCACAACATTCTTCCGTTGAGATCGTCAGAGGCGCAACGACGCACGTTTTTACGTCGCAACTTGACGTCGAGGTTGAAGACATTCACATTTATTTTAACAATTCATTTTAGGTTGTTACTTCTACATGCTGCGACCAAGAAACCGCACCATTCCTCAAGTTTTCGTTATGTTTGTGTAGAGACTGACGGACCGGAAAATTGCGCGAGGCTTCTTGGAAACTGTACATTGCTCCATGCAGTCGACTCGTACGCTCCTACGTCCTGCAAGCTGTGCAGTCCATTCTGTTTTACCATTGCGAATTCGGAGCACAAAGAAAACAGAATGAGCACGTAACAGAGCATATGCTCACACCGTTTTGTTATCTCTTATTTGTGTATAAAGTCGCAAAATAGTAGACCAACACAAACCGCTTCGGATTGCCCTAATGCGTCGGGAGGATGGCAGGGACACTGCATATTTCCAAAATGGTCTTTTGCCAGGTTGTGTTCTATCTGTAATCTGTCACAGCTCACGGTCTTTTAGGGGGCAAATATGCTGGGGTTGACAAAGATGGCGCTTACACTGTAAAGTTGTCCGTTTTACTGTCGGACGTCCATCGCCACGTGCACATCCCTTACAGCGAAGTTCAGCTGCCACACACGTTCCATTGCAGCCCCTTCAAGAGGAAAACAAGGCAAGCGGTGTTTGCCAACACAGTTGTTTCTGCGGTGGCCAAAGTGTGCGTGATGAGAGTGTGTGTGTCGTGGTCGCTCAACATCTGTGCTCTGTGCCGTGAACACTCCTTGGGCGCGTTGCGAATCACGCTTCCTTCCACGCACATGCCCGCCGTGCCGCCCCCACCGTGGTTTTGTCTGTGCATTTGTTTGTCTCTGTATCTGTGTCCAAAGCAAAGTCGCCACCCCTTGGCCGAAACCCGCGCTTCGTTCACCCTCGCGAGCGTTTGTTTTGCTTAAACATGTACGACGTCGGGTTACAGACAAAATCTGTCCGACGTGATCCAAAGCGGCTCTTCGACAAGGACAACGGTCTTGATATTCCAGAAACTTTCCTCTCTCCACGTGGTTCGGCGGAATGCAAAACATGGTCTGGCAACCTGCGATACGCCCATTCGTCTGCTACAAGTGTGCGTGTCACATGCTTGCAAATACAGAGGACACCCCCTTGTTTCCGCAGATGCGACACTTCAATCTGAATTTATTTTTTCTGATTCCTTCCGTCGTAGAGGAGCTATTCAGGACTAGTCGTAGGTGGCCGCTTTTTCCACGCTTTGCATTCCGGCTGCCCCAAAATCGGGAAAGAGAATTTCTAGGGTAGGGAGTTTATTGGGAGCCGTAAAGTCTGGCTACAACATCGAAGACTTTGAGAAACGAGGGAAACTCCGTGCTGGGCGCCACGTTGCAGTGGAAACGGCACCTTAAAGCGTTGTCGCCGATGGCACCGGTACCTTTCTTGGGTGACCCTCTTAAATGTGGCGTCTGGTACTGCTGTAGAAAAAATGCCCGCAGTGAAGCGACCATCCACTGCAGCGGCAACTGCCAAAGTCTCGCAACCATGGGAACTGTTTGCAGACGACTTTTTAAAGGGAACGAAAGTCTAGCCGTGGACCATACACACAGCCAGTGCTGCCCATAAAGCCGGCCGAACAAACAATCTACGGCTTTTTTTTTCGACCCGCGCAAAAGGCGAGACCATGTTTCCTACCGTTGGTACACCTAGCAGTTTTGTGGAAAAAGTAGCCAAACGAATAAAACCGCTTATCCAATCTTCCGAGTGGCGACGTCAATCTCTCTGGCTTTTCGTTACAGGTTCGTACGTGTTGGCATCTGTCTGACTTGAAACCATTTCTGTAGGGTACAACCGGCCTGCACAGGGAATCTTGTCAAATGGAGGTCAACAGTTTTTCCTCAAAAACTGTGCATTGCGCAGGGAACAGGTTAACGTATTGTCACTAGTTAGGTCCATAGGGCTGGAGTTAGGTAAAATGGTTAATTCTTTCTGATGATAAATAGTGGTATGCTTTTAATGACAAACTTGCTGGGCATGATCAAAAATGAATATTCAAGGCAGATACCGATCTTTAATGCTCTGTGAATGTGCCACTGTGGTTTTGTTGTTTTATTGGCTTTTAAAACCAAAATATTAAATAGGTAAAAAAAAAAAAAAACTAACCCTGACAATTTTTTTTTTTTCCAGGGCACGATAAAGGGGTTTTTAATTAAATCATTCTAAAAATTACTTATTCAGTCTCGACGATGCCTAGAAAATATAATTGAGACCACACCTTTATCTTCACTAATTAATGAGTCAATTAAAGAAATGCACAACCGTCCTGTGTGATGCATAGTTTTTGCAGGAAATGTTTCGCTAGTTTTCTGTGAAATAGTGTGTATGAAGTAGTATTGTTGATATAGTAAAAACAAAAAATTGCAGAATAAATTAGTTGGTCACTACTTTAGAGGAAGAAAGACTGCTGCGTTGGGGGCCCTTTCACATTTACGGATCGGTTGGAAGGCTTATATCGTAATATAGTTAAGCCAAACCCGACTCCGTCTAACATTTACGTTTAAATCGGTATCTTTGCATTATTAGTACCTCAAATGCCTACCAGTATTGCACACTTATCATGACTGGCTAGAAGATGCACAAGTGTACGGGCCTTTTCTGTGTTTTCCTTGCAGGCCACCCGGGTAACATTACTTTGCAAATAAAGATTATTATTACTTACTACAGAACACTCATCCTTACTATAAACCTTTTCTGTTGTAAAATATGTTTTATCACAATGTTTCTATCACATCAGCGAATTCGGTGCTTGCACAAACATTACGAGAAAGCGTAGTTCAGCAAGTGAGTAGGGTCTCCTTTTTTTGCCAGCAGTTTCGGGTTTCAGCCTAAAGGTTGCATGTGGACATCTGTGAATAATGGATTTTCAGTTTGAATCTGATATCAAATTGTTTGTCTAAGCCATTCACTGACAACCCCAACATTGATGTTTTTTGTTGTTTTTTTCTTGGACGCTTTAGAGGTGCGTTACAAAACACCCCAAAAAATGTAATTGCAAAAAAAAAATTGTCTATAGTCCGTTGCAACTCAAGAAGGTAGGGCGAGGGAAAGGAAGACTGGGGAGGAGGAAGCAGACGAAACAGCTGGAGAGGAGGTTCTCCCTCTCCTCTCCAGTGTTCTGTCTGCTTCCTCCTCCCCAACCTTCCTTTCCCTCGCTCTCCCTTCTTGAGTTGCAATGGAAGTTGAACGGACTATAGCGCGTGAAGAGCCTGTTAAAGATCCATGTCTTCCCGCAATTCGGGCTCCTCCTCACTTGGTTTCTTGATGACGGAAAGGGCAAAGGCATTTTTCATAAATTTATAGAAATTTCGGAAGCTGCATGTGCAATTATTAATGACATCCATCAGATGGGCTTTTGCGACCATTGCAAATGCACTCGCGGCCGACTTGGATATATAAAAACTTTGAGCCTGGGAGTGATATTGACGAGACATCGGCAGTCTCCTTGTTTTCTTCTTGCTCTTGATGCAAGCTCTCGAAGCAGCTGTGCTGAGGTAATCGAAAGTGAAGGCCCGTTCACACTCTTGCGACCGAGTACGACCGAGAGAGACCTGACCGGTTTTTAAGCCTCTTGCGATCTCTTAGGACCAGCTCCGCTGTAGCGCATCCGGTCCTAAGACATCGCAAGAGGCTTAAAGACCGGTCTGGTGTCTCTCGGTCGTACTTGGTCGCAAGAGTGTGAACGGGCCTTGAGATTGGGAAGTCTGCGAGTACTCGGAGAAGTTGTTTTTTTTGGTACCGGATAATCTTTTGGACTTAGAGCGATCAAGAATTTGGGGTTATCCTAGCGTCACTCGCCAGTCTACAACACGTCATTTTCCTCTTTTCCTCGAGGGTGGTGGGCTGGCAGGCGCACTTGCGCTTCACTTGCGTAGTGGTTCTGACCGTTCTGCAAGGCTCCGGTTCTGCACACCCTTGCACGCCACCCAGGATCACATTTTGTCTTGCAAATAAATATGATTACCGTGATATTATTATTATTACATTAACAAAAAAAAAAAAACAAAAAAAACGTTTGAGACCCATTAAACAGAAAGCAGCCAAAAAACAACTTTCAGCCTTTCCACTCTGGTGAAGGAGGACCAGCGAAGCTGTACTATGGTGGGAATGAAGTGATGGCCGGCCACAAGTCAGCAAGCCGGGGTGAAAGGCTGGAAAGGTTGCCGCCATCTATGAGCGACGGCGCCAACCAAACAACTGGCAAACACAACACTGGACAGCTACCGCGATCTATGAGCGACGGTGGCAACACGACAACAGGCAAGCCAGTTGTCACGGTGGCAACCAGACAACCGGCAAACGCAACACACTGGGGTTGTCTGGTTGTTGCTGCTGTCGCTCATAGATGGCGGTAGCTGTCAGAGTTTTGTGTTGACATTTCTATGCTGGCGGACACGATCCTGGGGAAACTAGCCCATAACAGCTCCGCTGTAGAAATAAAATTGAGCTGAAAACGGATCCGTCGTCTGCACGTGGAGAAAGGACACATGCAAGTGTGCAGCGAAATGAGCGTGCAATTGACCGGTTGGCAGATGCGAGCACTCGTGATTGCCGTGATCGAGAAAAGAGAAAGTTAAACCACACTTTTCGGTCATCCAAAAAGACAAGGAGTGCACCATTGCTCACATCTTTGTCATTCAAACAAAAATTTCAAATTGCATTTTTTTTTTTTAGATACACCATTTTTAAGCATGCAAGATTTTAGGACGATTTCTAGGGATCATTTCCAGTTGTTCGCGACAATGAGTGAATAAATGCGCATCAGTTATTGTAAAAAAATGGAAGTGCCAGAGTACACCAAGAAATTAGTTTCGAAGCGATCACAGACTTGGGCGTGGCTTCCCGTTGAGGCCTTCTCACATGTTGGTGAGATAGAGGAAAAAAATAATATTGATGCTGGGGTAGTCGGTGGCCCTTTAAATGAAAATTCAGCTGAACTCTCGAGGGCTGTTCCAAGCATCCAGCTGTTTACTTCTAAGCTCGGTTAATTTTAATTGGCCATACTTATGGACTGTAGGCGTTGGAAGGTGTGATCGCCAACATTGGGGAATGTTTCGGGTGCCTCTGGAGACACCCGAAAGACCTTCATGTCCTGTCAGAAATTAAACGTGTTCTTCCTCGCTGCTATAGCAGCAGCCAATGTCTCCTTTTTATTTTTTATCAGTTATAAAAGAAAAGAAAAGAAATGACTTTTTATGTTGAAGACAATGGTTTTAACACAGAATGCGTTCAAGGGCTGGGATCCCTGAGGAAAGTGTGACAAAATGGCACGAAAAGCGCTATGAAATGTGCGACACACGCTTTTGAGGACAATTTGTGCAAAAGTGCGATACATTGAGAACAAACAAAAAAATTCTAAATGCACCCCAACGTGGGATTTGAACCGACGACCCCATAATTGGGAGCTCGACATTCTATCGCTGCACCAATTGGCGGGTAAACTCGAAGCTAGCTGGCGTTGTCTCTACCACAACGGTCTCTACAAACTGTAAGAATGCGAACGCCAGTCGCTACCGTTTGCATTCGAAAAGGTAATGGGAAGAAACAAGAAATCCAAAACGTGCCTACCATCACATGACATCCTATAAGTCTATAACTAAAGAAAAGAAAACTGCAACGTCCACCACAAACTCCGAGGAATGCCGTGGCCAGCTAGCTACTGCGCCCTTTTAATAAAACAATGATTGACAAGATCCGATGAAACGGCCATTTATTTGCCAGCCGACGCGCGAGATAAAAGGCTGGAAGGTGTGCTGCCCGGAGGGGCACTTGTCGACGGGTCTTTGCCAACGACCGCGCACCAGTTCCCTTGGTCGTGGTATTCTTCGAGGATGCAGCCAGGTGACACCAGCTCCAGCAGTCCAGAGAGTTCGCCACGCTCAAACAGGTGGTAGTACCTGCGCCCAATCCGAGGAAGGCCGTTAAAAGTATCTAAAGAGCTTTTTACCCATACTGCGGAAATTCAACCCCGTACCCAAGCGGGCCACAACACCCCTATTGGGCATGGGTTTTCAAACCCCTCTATCTCGAGGAATTCCTCATTGATTGACAGTTCGAGAACCTTTCTTAGTGTCTGCATCAATGCAGTAAAGCAGTGTAGAAGCCTACGGGCCCTTGAAACAATAAACCGCATACTAGGGAGTGATTGGCTCGTAGTTACGTGTAAATCGGTAGCTTGGATCTTCTAAAATGGTGCTTCAACAAGAAAAATGCCTTATAAAGGGGCGGAGACACTTGGGGAGCCCTTGGGCTCCTAACAACTCTGTTTGAGAGCCCGTGGTATTGGGTGCAGTAGTTGCACCGCACCCAATACCATGTCGGGCTGCAAATGCGGATACCCACATCCGCAGCCCCTGGCATCCGATCCGCAATCCGCCAAAATTTGTCTAAATTTTATCCGCATCCGCCAAGTTTATTGCGGATGCAGATATCAGCGGATATGCAGGGCTCTAGTCACAAAGGGAGCACGCGGCTGCACACGCACTCCGGCTGCAACCGAACACAAGTGTCTGAACGAGCCTTCACTCTTGGCATCCTCCTTTTTTGCATAATGAAAAAAAGAAAGGAAAATGGAGACATTAAATATTATTATTATTCGAAGCCGTCAAGGCCTGTGCACGACGTCATCGTTAGCGGATATCCGACCCGTTGCATGCAGCAAATGCGCCGAAGCTCGACAAGAGTTGCCGCATGTTGGCAGATGTGTCCCACTGGACGTCGCCGTCTGCTAAGGTCGCGCTCGTTGTGAGATGCTGCACGGCAGGCTGGTGGTGATACCGATGCAAGGTATATATAGGCGGTGCCAATGTTCTTAGATCTATTCAGTGGAAGAGCGTCGTTAGAAAATGTTTTTGCCTGTTGCTCGCACGCGAGCAGATACAGGCGGACAGCGTGCCTGCGGCACCGGAGGCAATGCGTCCGCGGGCAACGGAGGAGGGCCGTTTTGAAAGATGCTACTTTTGCGTAAGCTTCACGTTTACCATAAAAACCATGATAGGATCACTTTTCACCATTAAAAGGTTTCACCGGTTCCGCCGCTTTGGCCCATAGGCAGGCCAATAGCATAGCGAGCACCACCGAGCGGACGCGCTACAAAGTGGTGCCGGGCGTTCTAGGAAGCTTGTCAACCGACTTTGATCTAGTATAACTTTGGGCAGTGCTGCGTGAACCCACTGGAGATGGCGTTTGGGGGGAAAGAGACGACGTTTGGGAGGGAAAGCAACCTTGGCTCGAGCACCCACCTGTAGTGCACCTCTTGGGTGCCCCTGGAGTGCCACGGCACCAGCATGTCCCGGGCCTCGAACTGCGTCCGGTTGGCGTGCACCGGCAAGTGGCCCGGCGTCTGTTCGCACCCCGAGGGGAGTGCGCGACCGGCGTTCCTGGACGCCTTGAGGTACTTGGACGGTGCGCCCTCGGCCTGCTCCAGCGCCCAGACGTAGACCAGGGCCCGCCCTCCCGGCCGCAGGAGCCGCAGGATCTCGCGCACTGCCGCCTCCCGCCGCTCCTGCGAGTTGCAGGGACAATCGAGTAGTGGTGATCATAATAAGAATAATATTTGGAAGAACTGAAAGTATGCAGGCGAGCTTGTTAGGAAACATTGTAATCTAAAACACGAGACGTGGAGAAATGAAATAACAGACAAGGCGACACAAAATCTAAAATGCTGCTGGGTCTATTTGCGAGGGAACAGCCAAATATAGCCATCCACATGGACAGGAAAGAGACAAGACAAAAGACAAAGTGGCAGCATATTTTTTTATCTACCCTCTTTCCTATGGGACATGGCAACAAATGTACTATGATATAATAATATTGTTTAGTTTCCAGTCATACAGATTAGGGGGAAAAGAGAAAAAAAGCTTTAAAATTAAGCTAGCGGAGTCCTCCAACCCATAGGCAACTAATTGGTGAGCCAACAGATGTACAATAAACCACAAAAAAAAAAAAGATGTAGAAAAAAAATTACACAGTAATTGAAGTAACATTAGAACAATATTGGAACCAGAAAAAAAAAAGTTCAATTATGTACATTAACATTTTTCAAAGTTAAATTTTGTAAAAACATGCAACATAAATACTTTGTATAAATTGTGCCCAGATCTATCTTCTGTTTACAAGGTGATGTGAATGAAATCAGATAAATTTATTTCCTGTCGCACGGTAATTAAAGCACATGACATCAGGGGACTGGGACAAAAAGCTGCTCATAGCAACTTAATAAAAGTCCCAGCTGCAGTTCATAATAGCATTTAGACCATATAAAAAAATAAATAGAAAGAATAATTGAAAAGTCAGCAGAACCCATCCTTTGGGAATGATTATCTACATTAATGCGAATAGCATCAAACGGTGCGGAGTTATGCGCGTTCGTCAGGTGGCCGGCACACTCTAGATATGCCAGCCCACTCTTGAGGCGATTCTAAATTTGTTGACACTTTCACAGCCCTGCGCACGATCTCCGCAGCCCAGCACGTGCGTTTGTGTCACTTAGGAAGGCGAGCAAAGCACGCGCCATACGCACAAACACTCAAAATGGTACCGACCAGACTTTCTGGCGTCTCAGCTAGTCTCAACCAACGGTACTCTAAACGGTTGTTTATATCTTTACCATAGGACGCGCTTTACAGCGCTGTCACAGCTACCGGTGCGCGCGCGTTCCATGCACGAGGGCTCATTCCGCTCTCGTGAGGCTGAGCACGGCCGCTACATCACCCTCTCCCCGAGCGCGGGAGAGGGTGAGCTAGCGGCCGTGCTCAGCCTCACGAGAGCGGAATGAGCCCTCGTGCATGGAACGCGCGCGCACCGGTAGCTGTGACAGCGCTGTAAAGCGCGTCCTATGGTAAAGATATAAACAACCGTTTAGAGTGCGTTGAATGACTGCCTTCATAGCTCTGTGGTTAGCGCGTCTGCCTGCTGATCAAAGGGTCAACGGTTCGAATCCCAGCCGGCGCCGGTCTTTTTTATTTATTTATCGACCCGCGGCGTAAGAGGTTAGATAGCCAGATAGATAGATAGATAGATAGATACATAGACGAAAAGTGCGTGAAGTATCCAAAGAATGCTATTCGCATTAAAACAAATCCATACATACAGGGCGTTTCTTTTTTTTTTTGCTCTGCAGATTTGTTTTATTACAAGCCGTGAAAGCTACGCAATGCATTCTGTGCAGGTGAGTTATACGGCCAGGGAGACATATTATAGGAGGCTATTTGCCATGATAAGTCGAATAATCACCTAAAACTTGTTCATTAACTTTTTAATGAGTGAAAATAAACGCATGGTTCCAAATAGAAACTTACTGAGCATCATTGCAAACCACTAAATCAGTAGTTCTTAGAAAGACAGTGCGTGGGAAGCGCAGTAATGCGCTAAAGTTACCACTCGTGGAGCAGGCACAAGGCTAGCAGTGAAAAAACCGCGAGTGATGAGACGAAAAAAAAAAAAAAACGCTTGGGCAAGTTATTGCATTGAGTAATAATTTATAATAAGTTATTGCACGAGTAATAATTTCAGTGGTAGACCGTGCGTCCCACATGCTCCCGCTCTCTATAAAATTGACTGATTTAGTGGTTTTCGATGACGCTCAGCAAGTTTCTAATTCGAACCATATTTTGCTTTTTACTCGTTAAAAAATCAATTAACATATTTTAGTTCATTAGCCGACTTATCGTGCCGATTAGCCCCTTACATTATATCCCCCTGGCCTTTGTTTTTACTAATTGAAAAGTTAAGATATTTTAGTTAATTAACCGACTTACCGTGACATTTAGCCCCTACACTATCCCCCTGACTTAGTTTTTACTAGTTAAAAGTTAACATGTTTTAGTTAATTAGCAGACTTATCATGATGATTAGCCCCTACAGTATGTACCTCTGGCCGTAGAACTCGTCTGAACTGACCGCATTAGAGTAGCTTTTACGGCTTCTTTAAAACAAATCTGTAAAGCTAAAAAAAAAACACCCTGTATATATAGGGTGACCCAAGTCACCAGGCTCGATCTAAAATGGACCTTAAAAATCGACGCCTACACGTAGCGATCTAAACTTTTCGTCAAAGGTGTAATTCACAGGTCGGTTTTTTTCTTGTAAAATTGCAAAGCGTAGCTCTCTTTCTGCAAAAAATAGGGCCGAGAAACTTGCCAGGTCTACGGCGGGTGGCGACGCAGACAACCAAGTCCAGTAGCAGGGTGTGTTTGGCGTTTGTATTGATAGATGGCGCTACCTCCTTATTGCGAAGGCTCACGACCACCATGGTTTATTAAAATGAACATAATCTTTTTGAAATGTACTTTTGGTTGAAAAATAAATGCGGACAATAAAGCAAAACCTAAAGTTAAAAGAAAACAAAAAACGCGCCTGCATAACGATGGCGCTTTTGCTGCCAACGATTTCGTCTGTGTGTCGTCTGCTTTCTTTCGCTGGTCGGTTGCACCTTCGGATGCTGCTCCCTAGCCATCTATCAATATGAATGCTGTTGGGACCGAGCGTTTGACCCTGGTTGGTGGTGTGTCGACTCATGCCGAGGCACGGGAGCGGGAGTGGGGGCAGGAGACTGGGAGCCGATCAGCGGTAACGAACTGTACAGTATGTACAGATTTAATTACATCCTATGTACAGGCTAGGCGGATGATCGTCAGCAGCGTTCATCGAGGTTGCGAGTTCCAGCAAAAGAAGAAGAACACCACGCTCTTGCGCGCGCTCTTGCACCAGACCGTTTTCTTCTCGTTGTCTTGCTACCCCAGGTAGCTCGAGGCTGCAGGTGCGTCCTTTGTCCGGGACGTTCAAAACTACGCCAGATGAGTAGACTTCCCGGCGCTGCCAGTTCTGTCGGGGCAGCCGAGGCAGTTCCTTTCTTTCATGCCTCGGGAAAACGAGGGCGCAAGGTGTGGCCGGTCCATCTCGCCGATCGCCGATACTTGGTGATGAAGCCGGACGCCCGCAGGGATACAACAATCAGGGTGTTCTAGCGACCGGGAAAACCGGGAATTGTCAGGGAGATTTTTGATTACCGTGAAAAATCAGGGAATTGTCAGGGATATGGTCAAAAGCGAACCCAGTCAGGGAAAATGATCCGGTAACGCCATCGAGTGCCCTGAGCAAATGCTTGAGGACTTGGGGGCAGAAAAATAGGCAATACATTCTGCTTAGAGCGGAGTGCGGGCTCTGCGTTGGCTCTGCTCACCCGGTGTAAAATGTACCACCCGATGCGAAGGAAACAGCCGACCAATCCAGTCCAAGCCTTGGATTAGATTGGATTGAGGGCGCGACACTAGGCTAGATCTAGTTAGAGCTACTAGATTTAGTAACAAATAGGAAAGCCGCAGACTCCGATCCAATCGAAGCCTTAAGCCGAAAGTTACCGAAAGTGTGCATCTGCCGGCCATGCTGCCACTCGGTTATGAACGTGTGTGCTTGAGCGTCGTGTTTTCATTGTGTTTCCAGAAGTGGCCTCTTCACTAACGATGCCGGCGGCATAGAAAGTGCTCGCTAATCCGGACTGGACGAACCCGAATATTACGGAATGTGCAAGTTGGATTAAGCCCGTGCAAAATGATCCTCACAGTGCTCAATGTTCACTGCCTTGTATTGTAATGGTCTTACATTTTTACACTGCCTCTCCAGTGGTCAGGGAATTTCACCTGAAATTGTCAGGGAAAACCTGGAAAAGTCAGGGAATTTCAAAATAATAATTTGCTAGACACCCTGAACAATGCCAAACACACTCTGCTACTGGACTTGGTCGTCTGCATCGCCACCCGTCGTAGACCCTGGCAAGTTTCTTGGCCCTATTTTTTACACAAAAAGAGCTACGCTTTGTAATTTTACAAGAAAACCGACCTGTGAAATACACCTTTGACGAAAAGTTTAGATGGCTACATGTAGGCGTCGATCTTGACGGTTCATTTTGGATCGAGCCTGAGTGACTTGGGTCACCCTATACATATCACGGGGCACCTTTATCATCTTGAGAGACCCGGAGTTGGAATCGGCTCTGCCAGAGCTTTTGTCT
>JAZHYW010009801.1:0-26122 GCA_037355805.1 Ixodes ricinus
AAGCACGGACGCCACGCGAAGCCTAACCTCAACAACCCGACTCCTTTATTTCCCGTCGACAACAACCCCCCACATCTCCCGTCCGTTCCGCCGGTCCCCTCCCCGAGCGCTGGCGCCATCTCTAGGCGTCCGCGCGCAGTTCCGGCCGTTGCCGCCGCCACACACTCCTCCTTACAGGTCTCCCCCCTTACAGCGTGAAACACTGGGGGCTGGATGCGGCACTGCCTCATGGTAGTGCGTCAGCTGGTCCGCGTGAGCGACCCCACGGTGTCGCCCTGTGGTTGCATCCTTAAGCACAAAGTCATTGCCACCCAGGCACCGCACAACCCGGAAAGGCCCTGTGCGCCGAGGGGCAAGCTTGGCAGTGATGCCCTTGGCCGCGTCGCTTAGGGTGTGGGAATCTAGCAGGACAAGGTCACCTTGTTGCACTGTTGTAGGCCTCCGGTGCCGGTCATAGTAGGTCTTCTGGGCTTGCCTCGCTGTCTGCTGGTGGCCTCTTGTCTCCTCAAGGGCCTCTTGAAGACACCTTGTTACTTCGGCTGCAAAGGCATGGGATGCTGTCTCCGCTGGTTCTGTGTCATCCTTGGCTGCAGGCTGCTCCCATGGGGTACGGAGCTCCCGGCCGTAGCACAGGAAGGCAGGTGTGTAACCTGTGACTACACTCTCAGCGGTTCGCATAGCGAAGGCAATCTCAGGAATGTGACGATCCCAGTCCCTGTGGTTGGAGCAGTAGGCTCGGAGGCACTCCTTCACTGTGCCATTATGGCGCTCCACCATCTGTCCTGCAGGTCGGTAGGGCACTGTGTGCCGGTCCCTAATGCCCCAGTGCTCTAGGAGACCCCGCCACACAGTGCTGACAAAGGGCTTCCCGTTGTCACTGGAAATGGCTGCAGGTGTGCCGTGGCGACAGAAAACTTGCACCATGCAGTCCACGATGTTTTTGCTGGTCGCCGCTCGGAGGGGGAAGAGCTCGATAAACTTCGTGAACTTGTCGATCACAACCAGTAGGTACTTGTGGTGCCGAGGCGTGGGTGGCAGGGGCCCCACAATGTCCACGCTGAGCTCCTCCATTGGTGCCGTGGCCCACTGGCTACTCATTAGCCCTTCGGGCTTCTGCCGGTGAGCCTTTGTCCGTTGGCACACCTGGCAGCACCGGACATGCTTCGACACGTCAGCACGCATGCCCAGCCAAACAAAGCGGGCAGAAACACGCTTCAGTGTTTTGAAAAACCCGGCGTGGGCACTGGTAGGGTGGTCATGCGCCATCTTTAGCACTAGCTGTCGAAGGTGGTCCGGGAGCCAGGGTAGCTTCCTGTTTCCTCTCTGCTGGACAAGCAGCCCGCTGGCTTCCACCTCGGTCGTCGCTGCCAAGTCCTCCAGCAGGCGCCGGTCTGGATCGTCTTCCGCAAGCTTCGTCCCTTGCACAACACCCTTCAGCTTGGACAATAGAGTGTCTCCCTGTTGCTCGTGGGCAAGTCGTTCTGTGTCACTCAAGAGTGTGGCGTCGTCCATGGTGCACAATGCTGCTGCCTCCTCAAATCTGATCTGTGGCTCGGGCTCCGGGGCAGAGATGGGAAACAATGTCTCCGGCAGGCTGTGAGTTGGGGCGTCTCGATGTGCTAGGGGTGCTCTGCTGAGAGCATCTGCTGGGATGTTGGCCAGACCTCTCCTGTGCTTTATCTTACAATTAAAGCCCTGAAGGCGGAGCACCCATCGCTTGACTCTTGGTGAGGCCTGATCACTGCTAAACATCCAAGCCAGTGAGGAGTGGTCGCAGTGGATCTCAAACTCCGTGAACTCCAGGTACGGTCGGAACTTGTCCACTGCCCAAACCACCGCGAGGCACTCCCACTCTTGGACTGTGTAGTGTCTTTCCGACTCGGTAAGCACCCTACTGATGAATGCCACTGGCTGTAGCTGGCTGGGGCCTGCCTGCAGGAGCACTGCTGCGATGCCAACCCCACTGGCATCGGTCTCGACGACAAAGGGTCGATTTAGGTCTGGAAGATTCACGACCACGTCATGGGCTAGGGATTCCTTAAGTGCAGCAAACGCCTGCTCCTGCTGGTGATTCCACTGCCATCTTTCGTCCTTCCTTAACAGGTCTGTAAGTGGGCGGGCAATGATGGAAAACTGCGGAATGAAGCTGCGGTAGTAGCCTGCTAATCCCAGGAAGGCCTGCAGTTGCTTGATTGTGCCAGGCTGCGGATAGTCCAGCACGGCAAGCACCTTGTCGCTGTCAGGTCTACATTGCCCAGGTGAGATGACATGGCCGAGGAACCTCAGAGACCGACAGCAAACTTGGATCTTGTCTGGATTAATGGTGAGTCCTGCGGACCTGATGCGCTCCAGCACCTCCTGAACGTGTGCAACATGGCTCTCCAGAGTTTCTGAGTATACAAGGACGTCGTCCAGGAAGGCCATGGCAAAGTCATGGTTTATGCCATCCAGGACGCGGTCCATCAAGGTTTGGAAGGTTGCGGGGCCACCTGCCACACCAAAGGGCATCCTTGTGAACTCGAAGGTCCCCTGGTGGCAGATAAAGGCTGTCTTCGGGACGTCCTTTTCGCAAACAGGGATCTGGAAGAATCCTTGCGAGAGGTCGAAACTTGAAAACCACTCTGCGTGACCCAGTTGTGCCAACAGCCAGTCTGTCCTAGGCATGGGGTAGGCTGGTACCTTGGTGCGTGCGTTGAGTGGTCGGTAGTCAATGGCAAGGCGGAAGCCCCTGACTTCTTTGCCACCAATACCGGAGCGCTGGTCCATTGGCTGGTGCTTCTTCGAATGAGACCCTGCGACAGCAAGTCATGGATGCAGCCGTCGATGATCGCCTGCTTTTTGGCGTTGACCGGACGCAGCCTGCAGCGGACGGGCAGACTCTCTCCCGTATCGATTTGATGTTGGGCAAGGGTGGTGCGACCGGGAGTTGTGGTGAAGATTGGATTGAAGTCTCTCAGCACCTCAATCATGCGTGCATCCACTTCTGGTGCAATGTTGAGATGTCCACCGTCTCCTGTGGTAGCAGAGTCAGATCCACTGGTGCAGGCAGCCTCCTCCTCTGCGAAGATGCTGTGCAGGTGGTACGAGTCTTCTTCAGCCAGTGGCTCGCTCGGTCTCTTTTCAGCTCTTACAAATGGCACAATGCACTGGGGTTCTGTGCCAATCGTCCACCCACCAAGTGCCACATGCACCGAGATGCCGGTAACAGTCAAGAAGTCCCTCCCCAGGACAATGTCTCGGCAAAGGTCAGGCACACAGAGGAACCGCTGCCTTCGGGAACCGGCTGCCCACTGGATCTTGCATCTAAGTGACGTAGAGGACTGTGACCAACCGGCTGCCAGACGTAGTGTGCGCACCTCCCTCTTGTGCTTGGCTCCTGTAGCTTGAGCAGCTGTCATTGCTGGCAGTCCCAGCAGACTGACGCTGGAGCCCGTGTCAAGCAGTGCCTGAAATGTTGTGGACCCGATGCGGACGTCCAGGAGGGGTTCTTTTCTACCGGCAGTAGTCGCCACCTGTAGCGCGCTGTCGTAGATGCCCGCCGGGGCAGCATCTACCAGTTCCCGTTTCCCGGGCACTGAGCTTGGAAGTGGCCTGGCTGCTGGCACCGGAAGCAGAGGAGCGGCCCGAACCGCCGGCCGGTGGCGCAGTTACGAGCTGCGTGGCCCACACCTCCGCAGCGCTGGCACTGAGTGTGTCTTGCGTTGGGCTGCTGCTGCCGCTGTGACGTCGGAAAGCCGATCTGGGCAGCGGGTGTCGCTGATATTGCTGGACCGCACAGCAGGTCCCGGTGGTACGACGGCTGGATCGCCGCGGCGTGAAGCGGCCAGCGGTACGCCGACGGCGCGACAGCGGGCGGAGGGGCAACTGCCGCCGCCGTCATCACTGGAGCTGGAGGTCCGGGGAGGCCGAGGGCGCCGTGTGCTGGCCTGAAGGCGAGGTCCCTGGCCACTTGGTTGCTCTGAGGAGGGGCGGCTTGTACTGGAGCCGCCGCCAAGCACGCTCCATGAGGCCGTCCGCCGCCTTTGCCAGCTCCGCTAGGCTCGCGAACTGCGCGCCTTCCGCCAGGTCCTGCAGCTGCGGGTGCATTTGTCGCAGGACGCGATCCACCTTCTCAGAGTCGGGCACTTCTTCTCCGATCCGTTCGTAGTACGCAGCGATCGTGTATATAAACTCTTTTAAGTTTTCTTCCGGGTGCTGGGTCCGCTGGCGCAGCTCATCCTTCAGGCGGCGCTTGGCGTCGATGGAAGCAAACTCGGCGCGGAACGCGGAGGCGAAATCGTCCCACGCAGGGAAATCTCCAACGAATCGCCACCACAGCTTCGCGCTGCCCTCCAGGGCGGCCGGCACAACCTGGCTGAGTCGTTTGTCCGCGGCAACACCGGTGATGAGGCAAAAGTTCTCCAGTCGCTCGAGGAATTCTTCGGGAGACTGGAGATCGCTGAACCCGGTGTACTTGGGCAGCTGCGCCGCAATCCTTGGCACTGGCCCACCGGAGGGCTGTACTGTTGCCACCCTCACCGCAAGATCCTGGTCGCCGGATGGCACCGGAGCCGCCATGACAAGATCCCGCACGTGCGCCGCAACGTGCTCCCGCTGCAAAGCGGAGCCGTCTGTTTGCCTGACGAGCTGCTGGACGAACTCCTCCGGCACTGACAGGTTCATGGTTGTTCGTCGTTCTCGAATCCCGGACGAGCCCCCACTTGTTAGGGTGCGCGTGGAGAAGCACGGACGCCACGCGAAGCCTAACCTCAACAACCCGACTCCTTTATTTCCCGTCGACAACAACCCCCCACATCTCCCGTCCGTTCCGCCGGTCCCCTCCCCGAGCGCTGGCGCCATCTCTAGGCGTCCGCGCGCAGTTCCGGCCGTTGCCGCCGCCACACACTCCTCCTTACATCTAAAATGTCTAGGAAAAGCTATAAAAGACCCATAATTTTTCTACACACCGCCCGCATTTACACGATCATAAAGCGACCCATATGTGAACTGGGGAGGTCTACTTATAATCGGAACCATAACATCCCATCGCCGACAAAGACGAAACAATCGCGACATCAACAACACCTGGCCTTGTTACGAGTTCAGCTGGTTGTACCTGTAACATTGCGCCATTCTGCGTGCTCGTTTTACAAGTTCTATCTTTCTTTATCTCGTGAGAAGTATAACGATCATCGATTGCGAATTGCAAATTAGCTCGATTGCACGGCGGCAAACGGTGCGCGATACACCGCGCTGCTGCGCAGCGCGCCCGAGTCCTGGGGGTGACGGCACTCAATGTAAGAGCCACTCTGGGTTGGCCGGAACGGCTACCGGAGCGGTCTCACTCCCCGCTTCTTGTTCTCGTACAATGCACGGCTGCACATTGTTTGATTGAGTGTAAAGATTGTGCGACTGTGCTGGAGTGCCAACTATGTTTCTCAGTATTGATGTGCAGGCAGTTTAGGCTTTCGATGCTCCATTACGGCCATTCTCTATCCGAAAGCAACCAACAACTGTGCTGCAGTGCGCCAGTGGCGTCTGCAACAGCACAGGATCTTCTAACTGCGACGACAAACAAAGAGGGTTTTGCGGGCCAAAATTTAGATATGTCTGGATGCTTTCCAGGAGTCGGAGGTCAAGCTTGCAGCGTACATTGCAGAACTGTGCGATCGGTCCCTGCCCACGACGTGCGACGCGATCACCAAGCAAGCGCAGAAGATGAGGTTGATGCCGTCGTTTGTGAAATGCGAGATTTTGTAGGGCAACGCGTACAACGTGTTTAGGAAATGTGGCAATGATGACGACAGGAACGATGGCACCAGTACGGACGAATGACAGGGAGGAGCTTCAGCTCTCTCGCTTCCAGCGCAAGGTTCCTAGCTCTGATGGCGCTTTGGCACCTTGTGTGTCCTGCGCATCCACGTTTAGCCCAAAGCACGCCAGAAGGCATCGAGTGCGCGCCAGAGGCCAGGTGTTCGAAAGAGGTGCCCTGCCGTTGTCCCAAGTTCGCCGTACAATGCACCCCTAAAGTATAATATTTTGTTTTTCTTGTTTTGCTGGCACGCACTGTGGGGAGGTCGACTTACAATCATATAAATACAGTAGCTAGCACAGCTGAACAGATGGACTGAACTCAAAACTTAAGTTTGTTTTTTACCCCAAAAGACTCGCGGAATAATGTTTTACTATCGTGCAAAATCCATTGCTTGCACACGCGTGACAAATGACGGCGATGGGTATCGCATTTTCACTTGGCTAAAAGACTGCCGTAAACTCGAGCGAGACAATATTTGCCGGTCTAGCAGGATGCAAATCGTGCACACCAATTGAGTCTTTCAGAGCTCCAAACGCCTTTAGGCTTACTGGACAGCAAAGGCGACAAGTGCTAGCTAACCCATGTTACTTGCTCTAATAAGAATCTTTCTAGCATTAATGCTCGTTCCACAAAAGCATGCGTTGACGACCTTTTGTAGAACAAGCATGTTTGGCAACACTCACGAAAGTATGTACGGCAACGCTTGCATTTGCTCGTACTTCTCGCTGCAACTTTTACGGCCGACCACCGAAGTGGCAACATCCGACGGCACAACACGGCGGCTCCCGCGACGCCATTCGTTGCCAACGCACTGGCGATTTGGGTCATAAACATGCCAGTCCAAGATGCGTTTCCGACACCGCAGTTTAAAGCCATGTTCGCAGAGGCGAACGTAGGGTCAGGGTTTCTACACAACCTGTGAAGCCTAGAATTGTCATAGGAATTTCAAAATATCCGGAAAAGTCGAGGAATCGTCGGGGAAATTGTCGTTAAGTTGGCCAAGCCGGGGAAAATGGCTAACGTGGGTGGCGCAGTGACGCGTCGCCAAAGCGGGAGCGTGCGGCATGCGGCAGCGGCTTTCGCACCGAGTAGCGGTTGCCCGAGGCGTCCATGGGAAGCGATGCCACCCCTCCATTTGCCGGACTAAATGGGAACAGTTGCTGTACAACCCCATCCTTTGCATTTTCTTTTCTCGTAATGGTCGGGAACTTTAATCGAAATTATCGGGCCCGGAAAAGGGGGGAAGTTTGGGGGGAGCAATCGGGAAAAATCCGCCAGAGTGTGCAGCGTCGTCTCTCGTCCCAGGGAGGGAACGGCCTTCATGCTGGCCTCCGCGGCCGGGGCGGGCCTCCTGTTCACGGTGCTCATCTGGGTGGCCTCCCACACCTGGATCCACATCCGGCAGAGGTGAGCCCCTCCTCCCCCTCCCCCTCCTCCCCTCCTCACGTGGCCCCATCGCAGACGGCCCCGGGAAGCCCTGGACGAGGAGGACCCCTTCCTGCCACCCTCCGCGGTGGGTGGTGCTGCAGCCAGGCGCAGCCGCGACACGTACGCCCCAGCACACCTCTGACTCCCTCCCCCTCCCCTCCCCCACCCCGGGGGACATCTCGGAGGGCCTCCGGGGCGCTCTGCGGGCGGGGTCAGGCGTGTCGGCTGCGGTGGTTTCTGCAGGTCGTCTTGAGGTGGCGACTCAAGTCCGCGACGGAGCGCGCAATTCGTGCGGAAGCCGCCTCGGTTGCTTTGAGACGTAGCGCCGTCCTACGGATCCTTGGGTTGTGGGTTCGGATCCCGATCGAGGTGCCCGCGATCGGATCCAGATTTGTCGCGGAAAAGGCGGAGGTTTTGGCTGTGCGTCAAAAGATCCCCGGGTGATCGAAATTATTTCTCGGTCTTCCGCTGGGGCGTGCCAGATGCCCTTCGTTGGTTTGGCGCTCAAAACCCCCAAATTTGACGATTCGCACGGAGCCACTCTAGCCCCAGCTCTGCAGGGGGTAGACGGGGACCGTGTTCCGGAAATCGCTCGATCTCTCTCCGGAATGAGGGGTTTGTGCCTTGGCGTTCGAAAGCCCAGTGGGATCCACGTTGTGCCGTGTAGTACAACCCACGGGAGTAAAGGCTGGTTTGCGCAGTTGCGATTGCGTGTGCTAGAGTGCGTTGGGTTTCCTTGGAACCGGTTACGATGAGAGAACACGTTTCCACCATCTGTGAGGCAGCCCTGGAATCGCTTTTGACCTGTGACTGAAGGTTCTGCAATATTTGCGCGGTCAAATCTATGCATTATCTCCGAGAAATAGTTGCTTATAATGTTGTCAGAATTGACACCACATATTAAGGACCAGGTTACGTGAGAAAAGCAATGCATTGCGCTCAAGTGTTTCGCTCGACCAACATTCAGGAAAAGGTCATACAGTCAATTCCTGCCATGTATGACAGAATTCACGGGACAATTGAGGAAAAAAAAGTTTGTTACCACGGGAACTTTGGTGTTGTGAAATCAGGAAAGGGCAATGATATATTAGTTGTGGTGGGACTCGATTGAGCTTTAGTTCCAAAAAACAATCGTTCTAGACTGTTTGCACTTTCTGTAAAGGAGCAGCACAATGCGATTCTTTGGAAAATTGCACCGTGGCGTTGTCATCATGGGTACCAGCAAAAGTTCTGATTATTTGTCGGGTGTTCATTACCCGGGACGTGAGTGCTGGAGCAGCCTCATCCTCACCGTTTAAGAAATCATTATTGCGAATTCTTTTAATGATTTGTTCTTCATTCATCTCTTCGTGAATGATAACTATTTATGTCGCCGTTAATGCTCGACATAGGTGTACCGAAATCGCCCGCGATATCTGCCTTCATTTTTGTCACTTGTCACCTTGGTGATATACAAGTTTTCTCTTCGAGAGAAATTGCCCATGCTGTTGCATTTGCCAGCATTTGCCGTTGAGAACAATCTGTCTCTGTTGTAAACTGTGCCAAATTGTTGCGCAAAATCACGTGCTGACTGGTAACGTCCCTTGAGGTACGGACTCAAAGATGTTTGAAATTCCTCTTTGTACCGATGTGCTGCCAACACGCCATCTTGTGCAGATTTGGCGTGGCTTGAGCCCAAACCTGATACAGAACAGCCTTTGCGGGGAGTTTAAGGGTTTTGGAGTTCTCGCAAAATGCTCCTCTACATCGTCATCATCACTGAGCAATATTTAGGTTTCCGATGCCTCCGAGCAGCAGTTAACACGGCACCTGCACTTTTTTTGGCCGTTTGGCGACAGAGCTAGCTGCAATATCAAACGGAAAAATAATTTAATATTTCTTTAATTCACAAATTAGGTGACCGGGTTGAATTTTTCGTTACGAAAACTTTGTTGAAGCGTAGCTGTGTTCCACAATTTGTGCGTTGCGGGAAGACGGTTTATACGCTATCTTCTATCGTCGACAAACGGGAAATTGATAATGCTTAGTCGTTGCAGAAATCTCGTTCAAGTTGTGTTTGCTCAGCGGGATGGACTGTATAAGCAATATAGCTACAGGCCTATATAGCTTATATGATGTCAGGCTGTGACATGGCACCCCGATGTTCCATGGCACTCGTGTCGTGACACTGGGATGCCATATGACTACGTCACGGTGTCATGTGATGTGACATCACAGCGTTATGCAATGTCGGGGTGCCACATAACGTCATGATGTCACATGACACTGACATAGTATGACACCCGAATGTCGAGCGACATCATAATGCCTGCGTGACATTTGGGTTACAGCACGTGCATTGCTTTTTCGCAACGCATCCCGTGCATCTCCACGTTTATCAGATATGATGAAGGCATGGTAAAAGAATGATGCATAAAAAATTATAACAGCATATATATGCAGGTCAGGGGTGTTTCAGGGCTGCACAATAGATTGTGCCAGTGTGTTTGCTGGTCGTAAGGGTTTAGAGGCAAATGCATTGCTCTTGAACGCTGATGTGTGAACCAACTTGGGCCTGGGGATGCGAAAACGTTAGTAATAAGAGCGCAGTAGTGTCGTCGTCCCCGTATTCGCATCACCAGCCTTGCACCTGATGCATGAGTGGCAACCTTAGTGCACAACCGTGCTTCCCGCATGCTCAACATCTTCCTAAAATTTACTGATTTAGTAGTTTCCGACTGACGCTTGGCAAGTTTATAGTTCGAGCCATATGCTCATTTTCTATAATTAAAGAGTTAATGAACAAGTTTTAGTTAATTATCTGACTTATGTGCCGATGATCCCCGCCTATTATGTCCCCCTGGCTGTACAACTCGCCTCCACAGACTGGATTAGTGCAGCTTTTGCAGCTTTATTTGAACAAGTGTGCAAAGCCTATAAAAATGCCCCATAGAAATAATAACGATAATCAAAGAACATGGGGGAGCATTCTTGCAGTGTGCATCCTGTCATGCTTGGCAAGACTGGAAGACGTGTACGCCACAAGGTGGCTTCTGGCTGAATCCACTGATTTTAATGGAGTGGAATTTGCTCCAAAATGGTGCCACTCACCATTTTGCCAGTGGAGTTGCGATTAGATTGCTTTCTGCTTTTTGATAGAGGCTTCCTCCAGTTGGAAGGGGAAGTGGCATTCTACTTCTGAGCAGATCAGTTCTTGCTCCTTTTAAATAATACCTTTTGCAACTGTGCAGACCAAGTCTCTGCTGCTGGGCAGGATGTCCCTGTAGTTGGTGTTAACAGCAGTTCGCCGCATTAAAAAATCTGGGGCAGAGCTACTGTTACAGTCACCGGCAAATGCGCTGTGCTCTTAGGTAGGGTAGTTCTTGTACCTGTGACAGACTGCTGTTACAATCATCAGGAAAGACTTTATGCTATGGACGTAGCAGGTTTTGTGTTGGGGCAGGGTGGACTTTGTTTTATTTTTTGGCAGATCTATACTTTGTGATCGGCGGGAGCGACTCTGTTCTGGGTTAGATCTGTTTTTGTCCTTGGGGAGAGTTGTGCTTGCCGTTGGGAGCATCTTCATGACCTTGTCCTTAGAAGTGTTATTCCAAGATTGGAGGGAGTGACTTGTACTTAGCCAGGCGTCGAACGAATCAACCTTTTCTTGGTGTCTAAATGCTGCAACAACTGCGATTTGTCTCGCATTTGCACACTGGAGCTTTGGCTGTCCTACTTCTACACCGAGTTGTTGAATTCTGTCTTGGAGCCATTTGACACCTCATGTCGCACATCCCTTTGCAATAGCAAACTTTACGAGAATTAAATAATCGGCGTTTTGGATGATGGGATGACAGAAAGATAAAAAAAATGAAAGCCGTGTACAACTCCCTGTATCGCCAAATTAGAACGCAGCTCTTGAGGAGGAGGGGAAGGCGGGGGGGGGGGTTCACATGACCTCGTGGGGCTGGGGGGTCACATGATCTCGGGGGGGGGGGGGGTCGCATGACTTCGGGAGGGGGTCACATGGCCTGGGGCCACATGGCCTGGGGGTCGCATGACCTCGGGGGGAGGGGGGGTCGCATGACCTCGGGGGAGGGGGGTCACATGCGGCCCCCTCGAGGTCACGTGACCTGGGGGTCACGTGACCTAGGGGAGTCATATGACCCGGGGGTCACATGACCTTGCGGTTACACCGACGGCGACGCCGACGCCGCTCAAGCCGAAAATGGGCGCCTAAGAGCTGCGCTCTAAAAACAAATGAAAGTCCCTTCACAATTCCCTGTAACGCCGAATTTGAGCGCAGCTCTTGAGGAGGAGGAGGGAAGGGTACTGAGGGGAGCATATACCCCTCCTCCTCACCTCCCCTCATCCTGCCTGCTACTCCTCCCTACAAGCGGCGTCGCCGTCGGCGTAAGTGAAGTCACGTGACCTCACGGCGGTCACATGACGTCACCGAAATCATGTGACGTCACCGAGATCACGTGACGTCACCGAGATCACGTGACGTCACCAGGATCACGTGACCTCATGGGGGTCTCTGTCACTTCACGGGGTCATGTGACTTCACAGGGTCACATGACTTCACCGGGGTCATGTGACTTTACGGGGGTCACATGACCTTACACGGGGTCACGTGACCTCACAGGGTTCATGTGACCTCACGGGGTTCACGTGACCTCTTGTTCCTCCTCCTCCCCGCACGTTGCGTCAAGGGAAATGTCCCATAATGCACCGCGCAATTACGCCGACGGCAACACTGACGCCGCTCATGCCGGAAACGGGCTCCTAAGAGCTGCGCTCTAAAATGTGAGCTTGCAGCCCTAGCCTTGCACTGCAATCTTGCTAATTATTCAAAAAATGGAAATTAAAAAAAAAAAAAAAAAAAAAATCGGATGCTATTACTTTATTTAACTTTAGCTTGACATGAGATAAGATCTCGAAGGGCACCTGGTAACTCTTAGTGAAGTGTCCCGTAGGTTGGTAACCCCTACTACAGTGTAGCATTGTCATAGTCAACAGCGTTAACAGCTAAATGACGGTAGGTATACTGATGGCTGGTGATGTCCACAGCTTATCTTTCGAACTACTGTTTCAATTTGACGGATGCGTGCTAGCCTTAACCTTTGCTGCCTTTACCGAGGATGCCTGGCGCATAGCGAAAGGAGGTTTTCACCAATACTGGGAGAGAAGCAAAGGAAAGTGATTGGCATCCCAGAACCAAGGAAAGTGAGCATCCTCCGAAACACGCTTCTTTTTTGGAAAAACCGAAGATCGTTTTTCTGTACTCGTAGCTTAGGCTCCTCTCCCTGCCACTCGGCGCTTCGTCCCCATCCCCTCATCAGCGACTGCCATGACCGTATGCGAGGACGAGGGACGATCGGTTTTCTCCTGCAAAGAGAAAGAAGAGTGCAGTGTTTTAGAGGATGGCCACTCTACGTTGCCTGACGCTGGCTTCAGAGTCGTCATTCCTCCTGGCCGCCCGCACCTCTTCCCTTTCCTACGGCTGTCGCGCGGTCCTTTGTTCTGGCGGCCAACCCGCAGGCTTTCCCGACGCACCGCGGAGGATGGACGCTTTAAAAATGGACGGCTCTTTGGTGCAGGACTTTGCGTCATATCTTGGATTAGGGCCAATCAGAAGGCTACATACATTTAGAGCACCGAAAATCCATTCTCAGATTGTCTTCCGGGCTGCACTATTTTGTTGCCTGTGTAGAGCGGGGGCACAATTGGCGACACGCGACAGCCAAGCTTCAGGCACGGTGTCTGCAAGCTTGGGCGACGTCGTTTTGCTCCGTCGCAGTTCGTTTGACCATTTCTGGAGGAGGGTAAGGTGTTTGGCGGCGTGATTTCACGTGAAGTTCTAAACTCCGTTTAACATTGTCTGACCACAGCCAACGCTACGATTGTTGAAGCCAATCAATCAGTGCCAAAAGTGCATCGTCGTGACACTCGTCATCCTTTTGCATTTGCTATCACCAGCTCTAAGATGATTGCGCGCAAAAAAAGTGCAGGCTCTTGCTGAATTTATTTTGCGTGTTTGGTTTAGCCGCTGATAAGCAAATGCATAAACACGACGTGCACCGTGACAGCACACTTTTGGCACTGCTTGATTGACTCCATTGGATTGTGGCGTTGGCTACGGTCGGACCTTATGCGAATTGGAGTGTAGACAACTAGCTACAATAATTTGAATGCCTCAAGATAACCGAAGCGTCGCTACTCTGAAGCGTAGCTTATTTCGTGGCTTGGATCTTGGCGAGGAGAGGGTGCGGTGCTTGCACCGACGGCCTTTCGAGGGCCTCTGGTTCCCTGTGTTCCAGGAATGGACGTTCCGCAAGCCGTGAGGAGCAGGCGTTCCTGCAGGCCAGGTACACGCCGCCCCCTACGGTAGGTGGCCCTCGCGAGCCTTCTGCCTCAAAGCCAGTCTCGTGTGCTAGAAGACTGCCCTGCCGCGGTTTGCAATGTGGCCTGCTGTCTGCTAGAAATCTGGCTTGTCGTCTGCAACAAACTGCCTCGTCGTCTGCTAGAAAGCAGCCTAGTTGTCTGCTAGCTACTGCCTGTGTTGATCATAGGGCGGTTTCACGCGCCATATACTTCCGTCTCAATATCTTGCCGGAGTCCATGCTGGGAACGTTACCTTTTGAATTTACCAAATGCGTGGAGGCAGTGTTTTCCTGCTCGCTCAAGTTCTCTCACATTGTGATGGACGGCGCTTGGCATTAGAATCGGCGACATAAAGGGGAATCCGCTAGTACTCAATTTTTACAAAGGTTGATAATCTTTTTAAGCTTGACCAGTCGCCTGAACAATCAGCTCGTCAAAGAGCAAAATGGCCCTGGCGATTGCTGCAGGGGCGACTCTAAATGGGAAAAGAGCCGCGTAAGCGTGGGTATATGCGACTGAGATATATCCTCGATCATGCATCTCGAGTTCTGTCGTCGATGGGGCCAATCGTCGTGCTTTCACATTCGACCATCACTTAATGCTTGGCAGGTGAAAACTGATTTCGTGAAACCGCCCTATGTGGCTAGATATTCACTTGAATGCAGAAAAGTTTTGCTCGGAGGCTTTCTCAGTGGTATTTAAGGTCCTAATGGTAGAGTATGTAGCTAGAAAAAAACTTCTGAACCATCTCTGGTATTTGGCAATCCAACAGTGAGATTATCTGTGCACTTACGTGCTTGCGGGAACCCTAGAACACATGTGCATGACCAAGCTCATGAATTTGATCAACTTCATGAATAGGTAAAAACTAGTTTGACACAGCAAACAGTTTTAAGAAGTGCCGTGCAATTCTCGCAACTAGTGAAGGTCTTGCTCGTGCCAGCCGTTCTGTTTTGTTCTGCGAGTGCCTGACCTCCCTCGCATGTGAATGTTTTGTTTCTCCTCTTTTCCTTTGGGGCCCCTGCAACCCTGTTCCCTGCCAACGGGCAGTACCACCAAGCGCTGGCGCCGCGAAGGGCTCTACCGACCTGACCGCCTTGTTGCCGTTTCAGCACCACGACGGCGACCTGACGTGCGCCACCAAGTTTTGAGAGAGCAAACACGCAAAGGGAAAGCCCTCCTCGCTTTTTCTGACACTGACACACCCCTCCCGTGGGAAGAAGACCCTTACTATTATCACCATTCCTCGTCACCCAATGTCTGTTCTGTCAGCGCGTTCGTAGGAGCATCCTCCGAGTTCTGCCCAGCGCCAAAGGGCACAAGGCACACTTCCTTCCCAGCTTCATCCAGCAGCAGCACACTGAAGCCATCATTAGCGAGACAAGCTACAAAAAAGTGGCCCCCAACGATCATCGGTTGAAAGGAACATCTTGGGATACCGGAAGACTAGAGGCCTGCTTGCTGCAGTCGTCGCAGTTCTCACCAGTCTTCAGCTTGGAGAAGCTAGACCCGACAAGCTAGGCCTAACCAGCTAGGCCTAACAAACTAGGCCTAGTGTGCTAGGACTAACTCCAAGTCCTAAGTTGATGATTCAGCATCTCCTCTGTGCTACGAAACATGTGTGTGACCAAGTGGGACTTTTCCCTGCAGTGCCGCTGGAACTCAAGAACAAACGGATGCTCATCCAACTTGGATCCTCGAGTCCACGGTCCAAATTTAACTTGGTGTTTGCGAACAAACCACACAAACATTCCGTGGGTGTTTTCTTTCTAATTCTCAACCATATCCGTCAATGCCACTTGTTTACTCTGTTTGTCTTCGGAATGTTTGTTTGTCTTTTAGCTGAGGGGGGGGGTAGGTAGGAGGGGAAGGGGAAAGCCCACACCTAGTCAGTAGCGAACGTGTGCGGACAGGAAGCGGCCGTTTGAGCCCGAACTCTAAGACTTGTTTCGAGGCACCGGTTGTGAATGACGTTGCCGTGTGTCTCGCACCTCACCTTTCCCGTTGTACGGTGGGAGCATGCATTTGTTTTTTGTTTTCTCGCTTCTGTAGGCGGCAGTCTCTTCTGCGCCATGCAGCCTCTGTGCCAGTGCCGTCTGCTTGGGGTCGCTAGATGTTCTGGCTGCCCGCCACTTTCGGTCAAACCCTCGATGCCATTTCTCGGTTGGGGAAACGTTGCTCAGGATCCGTGGCAGAATGGCATGGTCAGACATGCCCGGGAGCAACCACTTTAATGTAATTTGATCAAAAACTGCTTCCTGCTGGAGGTGTGACCACCCTTGGAATGGTGTCACTGTAGCACTTTTCTCTGTATATCACCATGTATAGGTCTTACGGGGGGGACCTTCCACACAAATGCTCAAGTTCTGTACATATATGTCGCGGTGACGATGCGAACCTCGTTTTGTGGGACGATTTTCGAGCGTTCATGAGCTAGGGGTCCTGGGCTTGTGGTGCAATCAGTATTGGAATTTGCGTAAACTGAAGCGTGCTAGTGGACCAATCGCGTACCGGTCTTCTCCCCTTTGTTGCATTTTATTTCTCACGCGGTATTGCCTACGCTGTCGTGGCGAGACATTCCGAGCTTTTGCCGTTCCTTGTTTTGTCGTCGTTTACCGCAGCGCGACAATCTGAAGCCACAACATTCTTCCGTTGAGATCGTCACAGGCGCAACGACGCACCTTTTTACGTCGCAACTTGACGTCGAGGTTGAAGACATTCACATTTATTTTAACAATTCATTTTAGGTTGTTACTTCTACATGCTGCGACCAAGAAACCGCACCATTCCTCAAGTTTTCGTTATGTTTGTGTAGAGACTGACGGACCGGAAAATTGCGCGAGGCTTCTTGGAAACTGTACATTGCTCCATGCAGTCGACTCGTACGCTCCTACGTCCTGCAAGCTGTGCAGTCCATTCTGTTTTACCATTGCGAATTCGGAGCACAAAGAAAACAGAATGAGCACGTAACAGAGCATATGCTCACACCGTTTTGTTATCTCTTATTTGTGTATAAAGTCGCAAAATAGTAGACCAACACAAACCGCTTCGGATTGCCCTAATGCGTCGGGAGGATGGCAGGGACACTGCATATTTCCAAAATGGTCTTTTGCCAGGTTGTGTTCTATCTGTAATCTGTGACAGCTCACGGTCTTTTAGGGGGCAAATATGCTGGGGTTGACAAAGATGGCGCTTACACTGTAAAGTTGTCCGTTTTACTGTCGGACGTCCATCGCCACGTGCACATCCCTTACAGCGAAGTTCAGCTGCCACACACGTTCCATTGCAGCCCCTTCAAGAGGAAAACAAGGCAAGCGGTGTTTGCCAACACAGTTGTTTCTGCGGTGGCCAAAGTGTGCGTGATGAGAGTGTGTGTGTCGTGGTCGCTCAACATCTGTGCTCTGTGCCGTGAACACTCCTTGGGCGCGTTGCGAATCACGCTTCCTTCCACGCACATGCCCGCCGTGCCGCCCCCACCGTGGTTTTGTCTGTGCATTTGTTTGTCTCTGTATCTGTGTCCAAAGCAAAGTCGCCACCCCTTGGCCGAAACCCGCGCTTCGTTCACCCTCGCGAGCGTTTGTTTTGCTTAAACATGTACGACGTCGGGTTACAGACAAAATCTGTCCGACGTGATCCAAAGCGGCTCTTCGACAAGGACAACGGTCTTGATATTCCAGAAACTTTCCTCTCTCCACGTGGTTCGGCGGAATGCAAAACATGGTCTGGCAACCTGCGATACGCCCATTCGTCTGCTACAAGTGTGCGTGTCACATGCTTGCAAATACAGAGGACACCCCCTTGTTTCCGCAGATGCGACACTTCAATCTGAATTTATTTTTTCTGATTCCTTCCGTCGTAGAGGAGCTATTCAGGACTAGTCGTAGGTGGCCGCTTTTTCCACGCTTTGCATTCCGGCTGCCCCAAAATCGGGAAAGAGAATTTCTAGGGTAGGGAGTTTATTGGGAGCCGTAAAGTCTGGCTACAACATCGAAGACTTTGAGAAACGAGGGAAACTCCGTGCTGGGCGCCACGTTGCAGTGGAAACGGCACCTTAAAGCGTTGTCGCCGATGGCACCGGTACCTTTCTTGGGTGACCCTCTTAAATGTGGCGTCTGGTACTGCTGTAGAAAAAATGCCCGCAGTGAAGCGACCATCCACTGCAGCGGCAACTGCCAAAGTCTCGCAACCATGGGAACTGTTTGCAGACGACTTTTTAAAGGGAACGAAAGTCTAGCCGTGGACCATACACACAGCCAGTGCTGCCCATAAAGCCGGCCGAACAAACAATCTACGGCTTTTTTTCGACCCGCGCAAAAGGCGAGACCATGTTTCCTACCGTTGGTACACCTAGCAGTTTTGTGGAAAAAGTAGCCAAACGAATAAAAACCGCTTATCCAATCTTCCGAGTGGCGACGTCAATCTCTCTGGCTTTTCGTTACAGGTTCGTACGTGTTGGCATCTGTCTGACTTGAAACCATTTCTGTAGGGTACAACCGGCCTGCACAGGGAATCTTGTCAAATGGAGGTCAACAGTTTTTCCTCAAAAACTGTGCATTGCGCAGGGAACAGGTTAACGTATTGTCACTAGTTAGGTCCATAGGGCTGGAGTTAGGTAAAATGGTTAATTCTTTCTGATGATAAATAGTGGTATGCTTTTAATGACAAACTTGCTGGGCATGATCAAAGAATGAATATTCAAGGCAGATACCGATCTTTAATGCTCTGTGAATGTGCCACTGTGGTTTTGTTGTTTTATTGGCTTTTAAAACCAAAATATTAAATAGGTAAAAAAAAAAAAACTAACCCTGACAATTTTTTTTTTTTCAGGGCACGATAAAGGGGTTTTTAATTAAATCATTCTAAAAATTACTTATTCAGTCTCGACGATGCCTAGAAAATATAATTGAGACCACACCTTTATCTTCACTAATTAATGAGTCAATTAAAGAAATGCACAACCGTCCTGTGTGATGCATAGTTTTTGCAGGAAATGTTTCGCTAGTTTTCTGTGAAATAGTGTGTATGAAGTAGTATTGTTGATATAGTAAAAACAAAAAATTGCAGAATAAATTAGTTGGTCACTACTTTAGAGGAAGAAAGACTGCTGCGTTGGGGGCCCTTTCACATTTACGGATCGGTTGGAAGGCTTATATCGTAATATAGTTAAGCCAAACCCGACTCCGTCTAACATTTACGTTTAAATCGGTATCTTTGCATTATTAGTACCTCAAATGCCTACCAGTATTGCACACTTATCATGACTGGCTAGAAGATGCACAAGTGTACGGGCCTTTCTGTGTTTTCCTTGCAGGCCACCCGGGTAACATTACTTTGCAAATAAAGATTATTATTATTTACTACAGGACACTCATCCTTACTATAAACCTTTTCTGTTGTAAAATATGTTTTATCACAATGTTTCTATCACATCAGCGAATTCGGTGCTTGCACAAACATTACGAGAAAGCGTAGTTCAGCAAGTGAGTAGGGTCTCCTTTTTTTGCCTGCAGTTTCGGGTTTCAGCCTAAAGGTTGCATGTGGACATCTGTGAATAATGGATTTTCAGTTTGAATCTGATATCAAATTGTTTGTCTAAGCCATTCACTGACAACCCCAACATTGATGTTTTTTGTGTTTTTTTCTTGGACGCTTTAGAGGTGCGTTACAAAACACCCCAAAAAATGTAATTGCAAAAAAAAATTGTCTATAGTCCGTTGCAACTCAAGAAGGTAGGGCGAGGGAAAGGAAGACTGGGGAGGAGGAAGCAGACGAAACGCTGGGGAGGAGGTTCTCCCTCTCCTCTCCAGTGTTCTGTCTGCTTCCTCCTCCCCAACCTTCCTTTCCCTCGCTCTACCTTCTTGAGTTGCAATGGAAGTTGAACGGACTATAGCGCGTGAAGAGCCTGTTAAAGATCCATGTCTTCCCCAATTCGGGCTCCTCCTCACTTGGTTTCTTGATGACGGAAAGGGCAAAGGCATTTTTCATAAATTTATAGAAATTTCGGAAGCTGCATGTGCAATTATTAATGACATCCATCAGATGGGCTTTTGCGACCATTGCAAATGCACTCGCGGCTGACTTGGATATATAAAAACTTTGAGCCCGGGAGTGATATTGACGAGACATCGGCAGTCTCCTTGTTTTCTTCTTGCTCTTGATGCAAGCTCTCGAAGCAGCTGTGCTGAGGTAATCGAGAGTGAAGGCCCGTTCACACTCTTGCGACCGAGTACGACCGAGAGAGACCAGACCGGTTTTTAAGCCTCTTGCGATCTCTTAGGACCAGCTCCGCTGTAGCGCATCCGGTCCTAAGACATCGCAAGAGGCTTAAAGACCGGTCTGGTCTCTGTCGGTCGTACTTGGTCGCAAGAGTGTGAACGGGCCTTGAGATTGGGAAGTCTGCGAGTACTCGGACAAGTTGTTTTTTTTGGTACCGGATAATCTTTTGGACTTTGAGCGATCAAGAATTTGGGGTTATCCTAGCGTCACTCGCCAGTCTACAACACGTCATTTTCCTCCTTTCCTCGAGGGTGGTGGGCTGGCAGGCGCACTTGCGCTTCACTTGCGTAAGGGTTCTGACCGTTCTGCAAGGCTCCGGTTCTGCACACCCTTGCACGCCACCCAGGATCACATTTTGTCTTGCAAATAAATATGATTACCGTAATATTATTATTATTACATTAACAAAAAAAAAAAACAAAAAAAAACGTTTGAGACCCATTAAACAGAAAGTTGCTAAAAAAACTTTCAGCCTTTCCACTCTGGTGAAGGAGAGACCAGCGAAGCTGTACTGTGGTGGGAATGAAGTGATGGCCGGCCACAAGTCAGCAAGCCGGGGTGAAAGGCTGGAAAGGTTGCCGCCATCTATGAGCGACGGCGCCAACCAAACAACTGGCAAACACAACACTGGACAGCTACCGCGATCTATGAGCGACGGTGGCAACACGACAACAGGCAAGCCAGTTGTCACGGTGGCAACAGACAACCGGCAAACGCAACACACTGGGGTTGTCTGGTTGTTGCTGCTGTCGCTCATAGATGGCGGTAGCTGTCCAGAGTTTTGTGTTGACATTTCTATGCTGGCGGACACGATCCTGGGGAAACTAGCCCTTAACAGCTCCGCTGTAGAAATAAAATTGAGCTGAAAACGGATCCGTCGTCTGCACGTGGAGAAAGGACACATGCAAGTGTGCAGCGAAATGAGCGTGCAATTGACCGGTTGGCAGATGCGAGCACTCGTGATTGCCGTGATCGAGAAAAGAGAAAGTTAAACCACACTTTCGGTCATCCAAAAAGACAAGGAGTGCACCATTGCTCACATCTTTGTCATTCAAACAAAAATTTCAAATTGCATTTTTTTTTTTTAGATACACCATTTTTAAGCATGCAAGATTTTAGGACAATTTCTAGGGATCATTTCCAGTTGTTAGCGACAATGAGTGAATAAATGCGCTACAGATATTGTAAAAAAATGGAAGTGCCAGAGAGTACACCAGAAATTAGTTTTGAAGCGATCACAGACTTGAGGCGTGGCTTCCCAGTGAGGCCTTCTCACATGTTGGTGAGATAGAGGAAAAAAATAATATTGATGCTGGGGTAGTCGGTGGCCCTTTAAATGAAAATTCAGCTGAACTCTCGAGGGCTGTTCCAAGCATCCAGCTGTTTACTTCTAAGCTCGGTTAATTTTAATTGGCCATACTTATGGACTGTGGCGTTGGAAGGTGTGATCGCCAACATTGGGGAATGTTTCGGGTGCCTCTGGAGACACCCGAAAGACCTTCATGTCCTGTCAGAAATTAAACGTGTTCTTCCTCGCTGCTATAGCAGCAGCCAATGTCTCCCTTTTTATTTTTTATCAGTTATAAAAGAAAGAA
This sequence comes from Ixodes ricinus, assembly GCA_037355805.1. NCBI lineage: Eukaryota > Metazoa > Arthropoda > Arachnida > Ixodida > Ixodidae > Ixodes > Ixodes ricinus. The sequence continues at coordinate 21,460 of JAZHYW010009801.1, forward strand.
AGAAATGACTTTTTATGTTGAAGACAATGGTTTTAACACAGAATGCGTTCAAGGGCTGGGATCCCTGAGGAAAGTGTGACAAAATGGCACGAAAAGCGCTATGAAATGTGCGACACACGCTTTTGAGGACAATTTGTGCAAAAGTGCGGTACATTGAGAACAAAAAAAAAAATTCTAAATGCACCCCAACGTGGGATTTGAACCGGCGACCCCATAATTGGGAGCTCGACATTCTATCGCTGCACCAATTGGCGGGTAAACTCGAGGCTAGCTGGCGTTGTCTCTACCACAACGGTCTCTACAAACTGTAAGAATGCGAACGCCAGTCGCCACCGTTTGCATTCGAAAAGGTAATGGGAAGAAACAAGAAATCCAAAACGTGCCTACCATCACATGACATCCTATAAGTCTATAACTAAAGAAAAGAAAACTGCAACGTCCACCACAAACTCCGAGGAATGCCGTGGCCAGCTAGCTACTGTGCCCTTTTAATAAAACAATGATTGACAAGATCCGATGAAACGGCCATTTATTTGCCAGCCGACGCGCGAGATAAAAGGCTGGAAGGTGTGCTGCCCGGAGGGCACTTGTCGACGGGTCTTTGCCAACGACCGCGCACCAGTTCCCTTGGTCGTGGTATTCTTCGAGGATGCAGCCAGGTGACACCAGCTCCAGCAGTCCAGAGAGTTCGCCACGCTCAAACAGGTGGTAGTACCTGCGCCCAATCCGAGGAAGGCCGTTAAAAGTATCTAAAGAGCTTTTTACCCATACTGCGGAAATTCAACCCCGTACCCAAGCGGGCCACAACACCCCTATTGGGCATGGGTTTTCAAACCCCTCTATCTCGAGGAATTCCTCATTGATTGACAGTTCGAGAACCTTTCTTAGTGTCTGCATCAATGCAGTAAAGCAGTGTAGAAGCCTACGGGCCCTTGAAACAATAAACCGCATACTAGGGAGTGATTGGCTCGTAGTTACATGTAAATCGGTAGCTTGGATCTTCTAAAATGGTGCTTCAACAAGAAAAATGCTTTATAAAGGGGCGGAGACACTTGGGGAGCCCTTGGGCTCCTAACAACTCTGTTTGAGAGCCCGTGGTATTGGGTGCAGTAGTTGCACCGCACCCAATACCATGTCGGGCTGCAAATGCGGATACCCGCATCCGCAGCCCCTGGCATCCGATCCGCAATCCGCCAAAATTTGTCTAAATTTTATCCGCATCCGCCAGTTTATTGCGGATATCCAGCGGATATGCAGGGCTCTAGTCATAAGGGAGCACGCGGCTGCACAGCGCACCCGGCTGCAACCAAACACAAGTGTTTGAACGAGCCTTCACTCTTGGCATCCTCCTTTTTTGCATAATGAAAAAAGAAAGGAAAATGGAGACATTAATATTATTATTATTCGAAGCCGTCAAGGCCTGTGCACGACGTCATCGTTAGCGGATATCCGACCCGTTGCATGCAGCAAATGCGCCGAAGCTCGACAAGAGTTGCCGCATGTTGGCAGATGTGTCCCTCTGGACGTCGCCGTCTGCTGAGGTCGCGCTCGCTCTGAGATGCTGCACGGCAGGCTGGTGGTGATACCGATGCAAGGTATATATAGGCGGTGCCAATGTTCTTAGATCTATTCAGTGGAAGAGCGTCGTTAGAAAATGTTTTTTTGCCTGTTGCTCGCACGCGAGCAGATACAGGCGGACAGCGTGCCTGCGGCACCGGAGGCAATGCGTCCGTGGGCAACGGAGGAGGGCAGTTTTGGAAAGATGCTACTTTTGCGTAAGCTTACGTTTACCATAAAAACCACGATAGGATCACTTTTCACCATTAAAAGGTTTCACCGGTTCCGCCGCTTTGGCCCATAGGGCAAGCCAAATAGCATAGCGAGCACCACCGGCGGACGCGCTACAAAGTGGTGCTGGGCGTTCTAGGAAGCTTGTCGAACAGACTTTGATCTAGTATAACTTTGGGCAGTGCTGCACGAACTCACTGGAGATGGCGTTCGGGGGGCAAAGAGACGACGTTTGGGAGAGAAAGCAACCTTGGCTCGAGCACCCACCTGTAGTGCACCTCTTGGGTGCCCCTGGAGTGCCACGGCACCAGCATGTCCCGGGCCTCGAACTGCGTCCGGTTGGCGTGCACCGGCAAGTGGCCCGGCGTCTGTTCGCACCCCGAGGGAGTGCGCGACCGGCGTTCCTGGACGCCTTGAGGTACTTGGACGGTGCGCCCTCTGCCTGCTCCAGCGCCCAGACGTAGACCAGGGCCCGCCCTCCCGGCCGCAGGAGCCGCAGGATCTCGCGCACTGCCGCCTCCCGCCGCTCCTGCGAGTCGCAGGGACAATCGAGTAGTGATGATCATAATAAGAATAATATTTGGAAGAACTGAAAGTATGCAGGCGAGCTTGTTAGGAAACATTGTAATCTAAAACACGAGACGTGGAGAAATGAAATAACAGACAAGGCGACACAAAATCTAAAATGCTGCTGGGTCTATTTGCGAGGGAACAGCCAAATATAGCCATCCACATGGACAGGAAAGAGACAAGACAAAAGACAAAGTGGCAGCATATTTTTTTATCTACCCTCTTTCCTATGATATATGGCAATATATAACTATGATATAATAATATTGTTTAGTTTCCAGTCATACAGATTAGGGGGAAAAGAGAAAAAAAGCTTTAAAATTAAGCTAGCGGAGTCCTCCAACCCGTAGGCAACTAATTGGTGAGCCAACGAGATGTACAATAAATTACCACAAAAAAAAAATGTAGAAAAAAAATTACACAGTAATTGAAGTAACATTAGAACAATATTGGAACCAGAAAAAAAAAAAGTTCAATTATGTACAGTTGCACGCGGGAGTTAGTGGCTCCACGCGAGCGTGCGCTTTTTTCCCGAGGGCGCTTGACAGGTGGCTTGCGATTAGGGGTGTCGCGAACTTTTGTCGAACCGGATTTTTAGGTCGAACTTTCGTGGTTCGATTCGGGCCGAACTCGGTTCGACTTAACTCCAGTGAACTTTGTAGACAAATTCGACCGGTTCGACTTTGTGGACAGTGTGTGCCAGACCTCGATACAAGCATGTCTAGGTTTGGAGAATTTTTTTTTATGAAAAGGTTGATTGTCACTTATGAACAGTTGCAATTAAAAGCAAACTAATTATAATCACTGAAATGTTGATAGCATTAATTTTGTAGTGTATTAATTGAAATAAACCAATAAGTGCTGCCCTTAAATGATCCCTTAAGCCATCACCATCCAATCTGAAGCTCAACTGGCTGTGAGCCTGTCGCGCATGCGTCACGAGTCGAACCTCAGCAAGGTTCGACGAACTTTCCACTAAAAGTTCGAAAAAGTCGAACCTGGTCGTAACTCGAACTTCGGCCGTTTCGCGACACCCCTACTTGCACAGAACTACAGATAGACGTCAGGGCGTACGTGCTGCGGCAATGTGACGGGAAGTCGTCTCAATTCAACGGAACCGCTGTTATCTGCGTGGGGCTGAGCATAGCTCAAATGAAAACGGAAGATGATTCTGCAGAAGTCAAGATTGCCGAGCACGAATGAGACGGCAGTTTGGAAAGAGACAGGAAACACGTCACGTCGTATTTTCTAACTTCTGCAGAATCACTTCCGCTTTGCATTCGAACTATGCTCTAGCCCCACGCAGATAACAACGGTTCCCTTGAATTGGGACGCCGCTTCCCCTGTCCACTCCGCGATGGACTCGCTCTGACGTCATCTCTAGTTTTATCGCAAGTCACCAGTCAATGCGCCCCTCGAAATGAACACGCGCTCACGTGGAGCTATTGACTCAGCGGCGTACAGGCGCGTCACACATTGTTCAAAGTTAAGTTTTGCCAAAACATGCAACATAAATACTTTGTATAAATTGTGCCCAGATCTATCTTCTGTTTAGAAGGTGATGTCAATGAAATCAGATAAATATATTTCCTGTCGCACGGTAATTAAAGCACATGACATCAGGGGACTGGGACAAAAAGCTGCTCATAGCAACTTAATGAAAGTCCCAGCTTCCATGCAGTTCATAACAGCATTTAGACCATATAAAAACATAAATAGAAAGAATAATTGAAAAACAGGTCCATACATACAGGGCGTTTCTTTTTTTTTTTTTGCTCTGCAGATTTGTTTTATTATAAGCCGTGAAAGCTACGCAATGCAGTCTGTGCAGCTGAATTATATGGCCAGGGCAACATATTATAGGAGGCTATTTGTCATGATAAGTCGAGATAATCACCTAAAACTTGTTCATTAACTTTTGTAATGAGTGAAAATAAATGCATGGTTCCAAATAGAAACTTGCTCAGCGCCATTGCAAACCACTAAATCAGTAGTTCTTAGAAAGACAAAGAGTGGGAAGTGAAGTAATGCGCTAAAGTTACCATTCGTGCACCATGCACAAGGCTAGCAGTGAAAAAAACCGCGTGTGATGAGACGAAAAAAAAAAAAACGCTTGGGCAAGTTATTGCATTGAGTAACAATTTATAATAAGTTATTGCACGAGTAATAATTTCAGTGGTAGACCGTGCGTCCCACATGCTCCCATTCTCAAATTGACTGATTTAGTGGTTTTCGACGACGCTCAGCAAGTTTCTAATTGGAACCATATTTTGCTTTTTACATGTTAAAAAATCAATTAACATAT
>JAZHYW010009802.1:0-15000 GCA_037355805.1 Ixodes ricinus
GGTATGTGCACGGTACGCTGTCCCACCCCACACCTTCGTACACCGAAGGCGTCGTGGCCCACGCCCCATGCCAAAAGCCTCGACACTTTGACCAATTTACGGCAGCCCCTGTAGCCTCACAAAACCTATTGGCCAAAGTCACCGCAGCACTCACGCTCCTCTTGTCGCTACAAAAGACAGCTACGTCATCGGCGTAGCTCATGACTTTCACTTCCACGCTTCCCAGCCGGAAACCGCTACACTGTTCACTGTTTAAAACGCTCAGACAAAATAGCTCCAGGTATAAATTGAAAAATAAAGGTGACAAGGGGCATCCTTGTCTGACAGAGGAACGAACGTTTATCTCATCTGTTAACTCCTTGTTAACGATGAGCCGGGTTGTGCAATCTTTATACGCCATTCTGGCCCCTCCAAAATAACTGAGCCAACATTGGCTCGCTCTAAAACATCAAAGAGTACATCATGTTTAACGCGATCAAATGCTTTATCGAAGTCGATCTGAAGCATGGCGGCCTGGCCGTTGCCGTTATCACACGCCTCCAAAACAGTGCGAGCTACGTGAATGTTTGTTGTGATGGAGCGGCCCTGGATCCCGCAGGTCTGATGCTCCCCGATCAGTCGGCGGGCTACGCCTTGAAACCGACGCGCTAAGATTTTCGCGAAGATTTTATAGTCGACGTTGCACAGCGTTATCGGCCGATAACCTGTTACTTTACGTAGTTTATCGTCGTCGTTGCTTTTCGGGATAAGTACGGTGTGCGCTCGCCCGAAAGAATGCGGCAGCGTTTTACGTTCGTACGCTTGGGAAAACACTCGCAACAAAACCGCGCCTACTGAGTTTTTGAACTTTTTGTAGAACTCCGCCCCTATACCATCTGGCCCCGGCGTTTTTGCGTTGGGCAAATTGTCGATGGCCCAATGCACCTCTTCTATAGAAATGGGTTCTTCCAGCCTCTCCCGCTCGTCTGCGTCTAACTGGGGAAGAGCCTCTAGTAGGCTCCCGCACGCAGGGTCCTTCCTCCCTTTGGTTTGGCTATCAAATAGCTGCCGGTAATGTTCCACGAAGGCCTTCTGGATTACTGTCGGGCTCGTGCTGCTCGCCCCCCGATATTCTATTTCCCTTATCTCGTTGCGGAGCGCGTACCTCTTCTCCTCGGCCAAGGCACGTCTAGTCGGTTGCTCGCCTAGTAGGTACTTCTCCGAGCGAGCTCGCACTACGGCTCCCCGGAACCGCTCGCGGTGCAGCTCGTCCAGACGTTCTTTCACTCCCTCTAAGTCTTTAAGTCCAGTAGAAGGATTCTCACACTCGGCTCTCGACAGGGCCGCTAAATCGGCGGTTAAACTGTCCTCAGCACGGCGGGCCTCAAAAGCTAAAATAGAGGACCTTTCCATCGCAATCATTTTAATCTCTTGTTTAAAAAGCTCCCACGACTCAAAAATGTCGCCCCTCGCTTCTTCAAAAGAACTCTCACAAGCTTTATCTGCCGCCTTTACAAAGGCTTCGTCGTTGAGTAGTTTTGCATTAAACTTCCAGAGCCTCCAGTTGAATGGCTTCGGTGACGCCTTTTCCCCTATAGTTGTCGAAATAAAACAGTGATCCGAAAAATAAACAGGCATGACGCGGTACTTTCTTAACATGGCTGCAACAGAAGCCGATACGTAAACTCTATCTAATCGCGCGTGTGAGGACGCCTGGAAATGTGTGAAACGAATCTCTGAAGTTTCGTTTCTCACGGTTCCGGCGTCCACCAAATCAAAATCGTCGATCAAATCACTTAGTACCGTAACACTCCTATCTGTGCGTTGCCGAGATGGCGATCTGTCTGCTGCTCGGATAACACAATTAAAATCCCCACACAATACGACTATTCTATCACATTCTACAAAACGGCGCAAGCCGTAAAAAAAGGCAACACGGTCTTTCACCGTACTCGGTGCATATATACAAATAAACCGCCATTGGACTGCTGAAAATAAGAAATCGCACAAAATAAAGCGCCCCTCCTGGTCGGTGGTGACTGCCAACTCAGACAAGGGTAGGGACTTACTCAAAAACAAAAAACAACCCCCGAAGCGCCGACGGCCGGCGTGACACAAACTTCGTAAGATGTTAAAAAAGGCTTTAGCGCGGTCGCTACCTGCTCTTCCTCAGCCATCTTAGTCTCCTGCACCGCTAAGAAATCGGGTCTCTCTTTGATGAGCAGACGCTGTACTTGGTACTGTTTTCTGCGCGTGCCTAGTCCTCGAACATTTAGCGTTGCGACTTTGATGGCTGTGTCGGGCGTACAAATCATGCAGGGCGTGGTGTAGCACTTGCCTCGCGAAGGGGTTCCTGATACCAGGCGTTGCCGCCTTACTTGCTGTCGTGGCGTCGCCGGTCGTCTGGGGGAACGTTATGTTCCGCCTTGTGCCGAACGCGCTTGCCCACCCCCACCCACGGGTTGGGGTTGGGAATCATCCCCGTCATCGGGTCCGCCTCTTCGAGGCCCCGCTTGATGGAGTCCGTCGTCTCGTCCATGTCCTCGTTGCCTTTGGGAGCCTTATTGGTCGTCACGGAACAGGCCGTAGATGAAGCCTCGACGCCCACGGACGACGTCGCCACAGAGGGAGGGACACCTGGGCTTTGCTTAGAAGCGGCGTGAGCCGTCTCGGCCGTGTCTTCCACCACGATGACTTGTGAGAGTGCGGCGTCTCCGACGCGGAGCCCCTGCTGCTCATCAGGCTGCGGTTGAACGACGTGGCCAAGTCCTTGAACAGCCCGCTCTGCCTCCTCTGTTTCCATGGTCAAGGGCGAAAGGTCGTCCGCCACGGCCCCACCGGTGACGCCGGCGTAGGTCTTGACACACTCGTCCCCGTAGTGACCAAAACGATAGCACACCGAACACTTTGGCGAGGGGCAGTTGCGTCTTATGTGCCCGGTGCGCTTACAACGAAGGCAGACGGGCGCGCGTCCGGGGATCACGATGAGGACGTTGCCTCCCTGAAGCCTCAACTGGTGTGGCATGCTGTCGGGCGTGACACCGTTCTTGAGCGTCATGCGTACGATGCGTGTCGTCGATTCGATGGCCTGGAATCCCTCGACACGCCACTTTTCGCGAGATACTTCGCCCACTTTCCCGTATGGCTCGAAGAGCTTGCTCACCGCTTCGTCGGGGACGTGGTAGGGGACCCAGTGAACCCGAAGGCGCACCTCGGTGGAGCAGGGGTCGATGACGACGCACCGTAGGTTCTTGATGGTCAGCTCCCCCAAGTTCACCAGGCGCTCCCTGGCCTCTTGCGTCCGAAGGGTAGCCAGCCACACATGATTCATCTGATATGCGCCCAACGAGACGATATCAGACAAAACAGCGGTGCGCTTCAGTTCCTGGCGAAAGTCTTCAATCCGGTATGGACGCCCCTTGAGGTCGCAGTGCAACAGGACAGAGTTGACACAGGTTGCAGCGGTAGGTACTGGTGGCAGTACAATCCTGTATTCTTCCGTAGAAAGTACGGTGGCAAAGACATACCACGGCCGTCAAGGGCCGTTATCGCCGCTCCGGAGGAGCTAGTCATTCTGCGACCGTCGCTATCGGCAGCCGGAAACAGAATCCGGTCATCGCCACTCGCCACAACGAAACATCACGAAGTGTGTGGAGGACGAGCTGGAGGGCGATATCCGCGATGTTGGACAGTGGAAGCGCGTGGTTGGGGCACTTTTCTCCGTGAGAGCCCAACGCCTTTCAGATAAGAGGCACGCTGAACCTGGATGCCGACGCACAGGCAAGAATTTCAAGTGACATCGATAAGGAGCTGCAGGCCAATGCCTTCACCATAGCCGCTTCTCATGACCGACAACCTACCCGTGATCAGTCGAGAACGGTGGACTTTCCAGAGGAACGAACTGTGGTTCGAAGACACTTTGCCCCATTTGGGCGAGTTCCATTTCAAGCAAGCCTTCCGCGTCTCTCCTGCCACCTTCAGATTCCTTCTTGCAAGTGCCTCCTGGCCGTCGCTGGCCGCCGCGCAGGGGCCAAGGCTGGAAACTAGATTAGCCGCTTGTTTTTCTACAATGCACTACTTTCCGCCAACAGAAAACAAGTGCGCATCTAATATTACTCCTATCAAAATAATACCAATTTTACGCAGCGTTAATTTCTTCTAATATTTTGACTCCTTGAACACCGCTATCAAGATTGCATACTTGGTCTACCGGAGCGAGCGTAGTGTGCTCCTTGAACTCACTTCATTGGAAGTGTGTTCTTCGGGCAGGGCTGGGGATTTGAGCTCAGGATCACCGGTTCTCCAGCGCGAGCTTCTCTCCACGTGCTCCGATCTGGTGGGCGCTAGCCCACTCGGCCACCGATACTCCTTAATAAAAGCACGTTAAAAAATTAGACGTTTACCATTATCTGTAATGCCGAATTGGAGCGCAGCTCTTGAGGAGGAGGGGGAAGGTTACGAACGGGAGGGCATGCAGCTGCTCCCCCTCCGTAACCTCCCATCCTCCTCTCCCTGTTCCCATCCCACTTAGCGTAAAACTTTCGCTAAATTTTCCGCTAAATTGAGCCGGGAAAGTTTACCGCTGAATTGACGTGTGACGTCACATGACACGTCACCTGAAATTTTAAGTGTGACATCACGTGACGTCACACGGGTAAAATTTGCCGTCTAAATTTAGCAGAAAAAATTTCCACCAAACTTAGCCAAAACTTTTACCGCACAATTTGGCGAGAAAATTTTACCCTCGTGACGTCACACGTGACGTCACGTGTGACGTTATTTTGGGAAACAGTCCTTAATGCAACCCGTGGTTACGCCGACGCCGCTCAACTCAGAAACGGGTTCCTAGGAGCTGTGCTCTAAAACAACGTTACACTAATGAACGATTTTTACACCAATTGGGTGATTCTGATTGATCATCGCAAACCAAGATAAAGAACGAAGCATATCCAACTTTGACGTTCCGCTTCGTTCCATGGAAGTCTACGAGGAGGCCCTGAAACTGCCTAATCAGATCATAATTATCGTGTTGTCTCTGAATAGTCACATGCTGAAACAAAAGTAGGCTCCATCATTCTCTGCTAACCATGATGGCCGTTGAATGACTGACTTTGTCGTCGCCTTTTATCAATAGACCTATTGCTGTCTTACCCAAGCATCAAGGAGAATGCAGGTGATTGGTGTTCCACGCGCCCCACGTGCTGGCCTCAGCAGTAGTAACCTTTTCCAAAGCAAAAACCTAAAACAAATGGCATCTTGCACGCGCGTTCATCAACGCTTTCTTTTGGTTATTTACTTCGAATCTTTTATACAGGAAAGGCGTGCTCGTGTGGCGCGTGGAACACCAATCCCTGCATTCTCCTTGATGCTTGGGTAAGACAGCAAATGGTATATTCACGCTGCGCTAATCTTGGTTCAGATCAGCCTAAACTCCAAGTCCACCCCACTATTTTTTTGCAATGCCACTCTTTTACAGGTCCTCTCATTCACGAATTTCTTTTTCGTTATAAAATAAAACTTGCGCCACCCTTTTGGTTTCTGCCTTGTTATGTTTTACTGTTGAAACGCTCCTACTGATGCCACGCACTCGATGGAGCGAAGTGAGTTCGTCAAACTCACTCCAAGCCAAGTGTGTTCCTCAGGAAGGAGCCGTGTGGCACACTACAGAAATGACACTAAGGGCGAAGTGCACTCGCTTGTAGGGACACTAAACTAGCCCGTCTGACAGGGGTATTACTCTTGGAGTTTAAGAACGGGTCAGGTGAGACAATATTGGAAAGTAGCCAAAGTAGTGCCTATATATAGGAGTGGAGAGAAAGAGTGTTTGCAGCTATAGACCTGTGTTGTTGTTTACTACATGTAGTAAGGTTCTTGAATATTTCATTTCCAAGAATTTTCAAAATTTTTCTAGAATCCACAGTGCTTCTAATAGATGATCAACACGGATTCCGTAGGAGTGCTCGACAGTGACACAACTTCTCCACGCGGTCTGTATTTTTGCTACAGTAATTGATAATGATGGTCAAGTCGTTGCTGTTTGCTTAGATCATGCAAAGGCGTCCAACAGGTTTTCGCATCACAAGTTACTGCATAAGCTAAAACAGATATCATGTAATGATTTCCTCCTGAAACGGTTAGACTCTTACCTACTAACCGTAAACAGTTCGTGTTTGTAGGCAAACAGAATCCATTGAATTACACGCTCTATTTGCAGTACCACAGGACCCGGTACTCGTTATATTGCTTTTTTTAAGTTTTTATCAATACCTGTATACTGATCTCAAAAATATCTTGCGTTTCTGATAAAAAAATGTTTACATGATAGCCTTCAAATTATCTTTTTGCGGTGTCAAAAGTGGCAAATGTACTTGAACTTTAAGAAATGCCCGCAAATGACAATAACGCTGAAGAAAGTACTGCTTTTACCCCCTACACTATCAACTCAAATGGTTCAGTAGTAGTCAGTGAATACCAGTATCTAGGTGTTACAATTACCTCTAACTTAGGCTGGACTTCTCACATTGGGCAGGGCATTGCCACAGCGACTAGAAAACTCTGGTCGCTACAAATGACTAGGATACACTGCACACCTGAAACGAAGCTAACTGCATATAAATCTTTAATTTGTCCTTTAATAGAATATGCTGACATCTTATAAGACCCTCATTCACAATCGTATATAAACCAGTTGGATGAGGTTAAAAAAATTGCACTGTTACTTACAATTTGGGTGGTAAAAAAATCACATGTTTCAACGTTGTATGCTGCGTGTGTACTGCCTGAGTTGTCGTGTCGAAGGAAAGTAAAGCGCTTAAAATTTATAGTTTGATGCCTATTTTCATTTTCTGGAGCAATAGACCGACCGCACCAAGCAAACTGCGCATGCGCGCGCATTCCGAAAATGGTGCCGCCGCAACTCAACTTGTATACTCCGTTCACCCCTGACTGCAGTCGAAACTACAACCTTGTTGGACGAGTCATATGCCTCTCTCTTCGCCACGTGATCACGCTCCCGGCCATACCCACGCGCGGAGAGCCGAATCAGTTACTAAGAGGAAGGCAACTGATATGTCCGGCGGGCACGTAGTCGCAGCTTAAGCGTGAACGGAGTATAGTCATTGCTTTTCGGCTTCCCGGCAGCATAGGGCTGCGCGCGCGTACACCGTAGTACATCATCGTTTGGGACGCCCCGGTATCCGCTTTGATTCTCCTGCCATGTCTGTATTTTATAAAATTGTGTTATTTGTTATGCCTCAGTTTATCATCAAGCGCAGACAAGCAGTTGCAGTAATATTATCGCTTCAGAATCTCTTCGTCGTCTGCCTCGTCGTCTTCGTGAACGCGTGAACCCCTCCATTCACGCGGTAATCCCCCTGCGGCCGCGAAAAAACGACGACGCCACTACTTGAACACTCTGACTGCTCGAACGTCTGTATAAACTTGAAAACAAAATGGAGGCAAACAATACACAAATTTGAGGGACCATCGGCTCGGTGTAGAACCTCGCAATAGCATCGAGTGTGTAGGTAGGAAACGGAGCTTGGTAATGCTCAGGCTTATGCGTAAGGTTTAGTCCAGAATGAAATAAGAGCTAAATACATCTTTCTGGGGAGCGATAGTTTTCTAAAAGCCGTTTCATTAATTTATGATTGACAGCCTGTGTAACAGGGTACAGACGAAATGCGGGGAAAAGGCTGCACACAAACATAAAAACGATCTACAGAAAGACGATGCTTGTCGCACCGAAACAACTCGCCTCGTTTATGGAAAAGCAGCCATGCCAGATGCCTAAAAACGTTGGGTGGAGATGAGGTTTTGCGTACAATTTCTATTCCATTTTATGTTGTTTGCGCAAGCTTCGAACGCTAACAGATGCCTGACGGTGGAAGCTTTCTTCTGCAGTCTCGATTTGTGTTAGTACAGAATTAATTAGTAACACCAGCCAAAATTATCTTGTGGCTTGATGAACCATTACAAGATGGGTAAAGTTCCCTGGTTCCTTTTTCGCGGTAGGTGTTGCCCTTCTAAATAGAATTATGCGCTGTTTTCACGTTTTGTTTGAAACAAAAAGTAAAAAGTGGTTTCGAAAAAGTTGGTTTCATTTAAATTGATGCATATCGTAAATCAATGCTCTGTTTTCAGTGTTTGTCGTGATCTTTTAAAGAGCACTTGTGCCTGAAACATATTGTCGCAATTGTAGTTATGACCACCAAAGTATGTTGAGCAAAAAGTGCATTTGAAACGGCTACCGCAAAGCAGTGCGGAGGTCTTGGTTGAGATAGACCGCTATGAAGCGAATGGTGAGGGAGATTCTGAAGTGCGGAACACTCTGGCACGCCAGAACTTCGCCTCATGCATTGTAATCTTACATCCTTGAGCTAGCGTGCAATGGAGTGGGTATGAATTATGGAGCAAATCGCGAAACAAATCGAAAAACGCACGTTTTGCTGTCGCTCTGTCCGGCTCTGTTTACCGCTTAGCAACTCTTTTTCGGAGGCTGCTTTCTTTCGGAAAGACATTAAATCCGATGCCTTTTAACATGGTGCTGTTATTTCACACCCTGGCACAGAACAGGTGAAGCCAGTAACCCGAAAATTTTCAAACGCCGGGTGTACAACGCGTATTGCGCGGCCGAAAAACTGGGGGAAACTACAGGTACCAGATACACTGCGACAGCGGTGGCATCGCGCAACCCCCGTGAAATCGGTCAATTGATTATCTCTTCTTCGTTAGAATAAACTCACAGGACTAAACTGCTTACTCGATTTACTGAATGTTTGTGTATATTTATTTACTCTGTTGACTTTTTATATTGTTTCGCCTAGACCAGTGGTTCTCAAATGGGGGTCCGCGGACTGTTTGGGGTCCGCGAAGGCATTCTAGGGGTCCGCGAAGCACGCCTCATCAGTCAAGCCCGGCAATAAAAGTTGTCTTTTCTCGGGTCGAGAAGAAATGTTTCAGTTTTCGGGCGAGTTTTCTCGTGTGTATGTCAATAAGAGAGGTCTACTTCACACTAGCCCTTAGTTATATAAATTTCTTCCATAAATATTATATTTAACGTATACATTTCCCCTCCCCTCAACACGAACGGGGTCCCTTATCATCTCCGCCGATCTACAAGGGGTCCGCGAAACATCGATGGTTGAGAACCACTGGCCTAGACCATGCCCTGGCTTTCAAAAGCTGACCAGCTGTATTTCAAAATAAATAAATAAATAATAAAATGCATCGTTCCAGCCCACTTATACATCGTTGATCACTTGCATGTTTGCGATTTTCGAAAGGGACAAAGATGAGATCCGTATTTGAGTTGTGACAAGCTCGTGAGAGTTGAGGAGTTTTGATGAATGAGTCGGACCGCTTCGTTTTGTAGGGATTCTAGATTTTTCGTCAAGTAAGCGTGTCGAGGGTTCCAGATTATGCCTCCGTATTCTAACTGTGAGCGAACAAGGGTTTTACATGCTGTGAGTTTAGTAAGAGGTGAGGCTAGGTGTAAATTCCATCGTAAAGATAAACCACAACTTTTTGTTGCTTTTTTAGTACGGTCACTATATGCAAATTCCACGTGTAGACTTTAGTTATAGCTTTTCCAAGGTATTTGCGAGAATGTACAATTTCAACGCAGGATGAGCTTAATGAATAGTTCGCATTATATACGTATACCAGCTTTGGTTTGAAACGAGATGAATCTAGTTTTAAAAGTGTTAACATTCATCTGCCAAAATCTGTCAAGATCACTTCCAAGATCAGATTGCAACTGAGTCACAACTTCGGAATTAAGAATAGGCCGATAAAGCATACAATCATAGGCAAAAAGGCGTGTGGATAAAGTGACAAAGAGTGACAGGTCGTGGATGTCTATCAGAAAAGTGAGGGACTTAAACACTTCTCTGGGGGACTCCTGATCGAACTGACAAAGGCAAAGAATGAATATTGCTCATACGGAAAGATTGCTCACGATTCTTAAGAAATTAAGTTACACATTTGATTATGCTGTTTTCGATATAAAGTTGAGAAAGTACAAGTAGTAAACGCTGTTGAGGTACTGTATCCAAAAACCTTGGCAAAATCAATAACAATGACATGGGTAGAAAGTGACGCGTCGAAATTTTCATAAAGGTCAGATACAAAACCAAAAAGTTGAGAATCGCATGAGAGATGTTTTTGACAACCTTGTTGACTTGAATGTAAATGGTCGCTTTGAACGAGGAAGTTAATTACGCGAAAGTAAAGGAAATGTGACGTAATCTTTGAATTGTGGCGTAATTAGTTAAATCTGACGTAATTTTAAGTCCTCTCCAAATTTCTCTGCTGTACATGACAAAACAACAAGGCATTTTAAGAAGAAATTAGCTTCAGATTTATAATTTGTGGTGGTTAGAAAACTAGAACTTCATTATCCAAAAAGTAAAAATAGTTTTCTCGTGAAGCCGCATTTTCATAGTAAGCGGTGAGGTATGAACTTTAAAAAGAAATTCTTTTGGCATCCGGCTGATTTGTCATTTTCTTGACGCGACAGAGAACAGCCTAGCCGGGGCACTGATTTCACAGTACACAATACTAATACTCTGGGGAAAATTTGACATAGAGAGTGTTGGAATGAAATTTTTAAGTTTGGGCAAAATTGTCTGGAATCGCGCCATCACAGCAAAATAAACAGTACGCTTTAACGGCTTTCTTGAGAACACTAAACATCTTGGGTATCCGCACGCTTGCCATGACCACTGTGACTCAAGACTAGAAATGACAAGATAGTACCTCGCAACTTTCGCCTTGATGACAATGCACCTAAACTGCTCTTGAGTATCAAGTAAAAATATCAATTTAGATAGAAGCCACCGGAAAAATAAAATTTTATTATCCACAGCAGCGCGTTTTTACCTTTATTTTGTGTTCCTGAGTAGCGTATCTTTTTCCGTTATACACTAAAACTCAATCTCCGTCTATCAACTCGATCAATATTATTGCGATTTCCACCTATGTCTGCTTCGAGACATAGGTTTTACAATGTTGAAAGTTAACCAGCTCGCTTGCATCTTCTCTGTAATTTCTGTCCTGGATGTTTATTCTTCAATGAGTCACGAATTTGTTATTATCCCATTTTCCTAATCCCTGGGACTAGCAGTATGAAAGAATTCCAAGGTAACGTACCTGGACATTTTTACGTTCTCTGGCTCCTGAAAATGCTTTGCAAAGCTTGAAACAGACCCATTACAAGACATACCATAACGTTCATCATATTCAGAACGGTGATTTGGAGAAGAAAGACTAGCTGGTATGAATTTTGCTGAATTCAGCACTATTACGATTATCCATAAAATAACATTAAAATATTTAAAATTAAACTGGCTCCTCAACTTAATGCTTACATAGAAAAGCCGTATTTTACCCATGTGCATGTTTATAGAGTAAACAATATCCGATGTCAGTAAAGTAAATGCAAAATCGAATTAAAATGCTTAGAAGACGTAAGGTCTGTGTGACCTGGTTCACGCTAAAGAATAAAAATCAAGCCAGTGCACTATAACAGCTAGCCTGAATTTTTTTACGTTCATCATGCAGTAGTAGGACCGCACGTACGGTAAGATGATCATACAGACCGAAACAGGCAGGGAGGGGGCCATCATTGAACCCAGGACGGTTGGTTTCTACAGCACGAGATTTTGGTCCACGTCAGACATTCGGCCATTATTGCTTTTCTTTAATACATCATAAAACTAGAACAAGTTCTGACTAAGTATTTTTTTTATTATCCCATATGTCCTTGAACAGGGTGGAGTAATATTAGGATGTTATCACACTCAAAAACCCACTCAGGAGCAGTATCGCGTGTTAAAAAGGTACAATGCATTTCAATTACAAATGCTGCTAAGCATGCTTCAACCAGTCACGTGTTCAAATCCGGATGCCTCACCACCATCCGCGGACACGAGATGCTGTATGAGCCAACTAACGTTATAATGTCGTACAGTTTGCGAGGAGGATTGAAAGAAAACGTATAAAATGTAACGTAAATTCTAAATCCTTTTTTTTACTCTTTTTGCAGTATTTTTGTGGGGTCGCCTAATGATAATCGCAGCCCGATCTGTCTGTGCTTCGTTCGCTGCGAAGGGGTGATACAACACAACGAGAAGAGAGCGAATGGGTTTACTGTACTTTCCGGTTGCCGTTCCTCGAGACCCGGCAGTCCGGTCCCGTCCACCCTGTTTGTCGCCCGTTGTTCAGAGCTCGTAGGAGGAGTCCCAATTGTTTTTTCCACGTCAGCGCTGCGTAGGCTAGCTGTTACGGGCTATCATAGCCCGAGTCTCGCTGCCGAACTACACCGGGAGCGTCATGGGCCAGACCGGCTCTTTCGCTCCTGCCCCGGCCCCAGGCTCTCGCAGCGCGTTCTGCCCTGCGCCAGCTCGCACTAGAGTCACTAAATAATGCTACGCTTTCAGAGTACCGCATTCCTTTTCTTTGGCACTTTGCCGACAATACAGTCGCTCTATTTAACAATATTCTGGTTCGCTGCGGCATCATTGGACAGTGGCAGTCACGTGAGTCACTATCATCATCATCGCGTTTTTCTACGCCACCATCTTGGGTCCAGCGATCCGCTGCCTGCTGCTGTTTTACTGTTTACTGCGCGCGCACGCCGAAGTCCGTCGCTCAGCACGCACTCTTTCCTTCTTATGTCAAGATACGAACAACACGACCTTGATTCGCTGCCACAGCTGCGGCTCCGGCAGCTGGCGCAGGCGACGTCTACAGCTCGGCTTGGCTTAGCTACAGGCACCCCTCCACCTGCGCCGCGGACCCAAGATGGCGGCGCCTGACGCGCTTCAGACGCGTAGTTTGGGAGTTTCGGTACTCTGAAAGCGTAGCTTTATTTAGTGACTCTAGCTCGCACCTTTTGGGCCCACCGCTTGTCACGTGTCCTCCGCCCCGTCGTCTTCTCCCTCGCCTCCCTCAATCTCAAAACAGCAGGGCAGTTGAACAAGAAATTACCACAAGATTCAAAATGTCTGGGGATAAGAAAGTTGAAAATTGGTAGTCGAAGAAGCAAAAGTATCTTTCTCGTAAAGCCACACCTTCCTGGGGAATGTTAAAAAATTGATCTTAAAAAAAAAGATTCTCTCTGTTTTCCCACGGTTGGAGTATTATTTTTTGCCGCGAGAAAAAACGGCCTAGCCGGGACACTGATTGTACAATGCACAATACCATTACTCCATGGAAAATATGATATATACGGTGTTGGGAACAGAATTTATATTTAGGACAAAATTCCTTAAAATAAAGCCACCACAAAAAAAAAAAAAATCTAAGCGTCCACAACTTTTTTGAGAAAAACTAAACATTTTAGATAACTGCTTGCCATCACCACTATGACTGAAGTCATGAAATGGGGGAAGTGCCCCGCTACATTTAACAGACTGCAAACGCGCGTAAACTGCTCTTCTTTATTTATATATTACCTACAGCGCCCAAATGGCAACAAACTGAGGGACACTCATATAAATAACGTTCATATAATAACATAATATTGTTCAGATATATTGCCACGGGCGTCGCTGAGCGAGCGCGTACGTGGCCGAATGATTACCGTGCTTGGCTGTCGCGCGGGAGATCTGGGTCCGATTCCAGGCTGCGGAATGTTCTTTTATGTATCCTTTTTACTTGGCGTTCTTGCAAATACGAGAACTCTCTTGTCTGATCGAGTTACGAATGTTCTACATGCCGAACGTTCTAGGCCGATTGTTCAAGAGACCCATGCGGCTACAAAAGGTGCTCCGCGTAGCAAGCCGGGTCTCGCCCCAGCGTTCGATCCTGCGGCGCTGACTTCGACGCCCGCGACGCTCTGTTCCTATCTTCTGTTTCATTCTTGTTTTGGGCACAAGTTCGCCCCATCGAACGTTTTAGTTTTCTCGATCATTCCTTGTTTCGTCACTTCGTCATTCGCGACAATATAACAGTCACAATGATAGTTTTCAAGAATAACAAAACAACCCCAGCTCAAGATTTGCAGGAAGGTTTTACATAGAAGCAGCAAACGGTTTTTAGCAAAAGGCGCAGATTATAACTCGCGGGAGCCGTAAAAGAAAAAAATTGTACTTTCCAAGGTCACAACTTCTCACGGCAAACTTCCATTTGTTTAGTGTTTCTTGGACAAAAAAAAAGAGTTACGGAGCAAATCACATTTTGATGTGTAGTAGCGAACTTTTATTTCATGTAACTTTAGAAAGAGTTTTATACATAAAGACAGGGGACCGGACTACACATCTTTGAACCAACACACAAATAATTTATTGCCGGCACGCATCGCCTTGGGAAATTCACCAAGGGAGGGTGAAAGTGTAGAAGGAGGGGCGGGGGAGGGGTACGAGGGGAGCAAGGGTTGCCCCTGGAGAAAGGCGGGGGAGGGCGCAATAGGGAAAGAAAACACTTTCTAAAATTACAGTATTACCAACGAAATCACCAACAAGTATTTTGATCTTTTTTATCTGCTCTGAGCGATACATAAAACGATTCAAACGGACATTAAGATTTTTTTTATTTTTTGCAAACCATAAAAATATTGTGAAGAAATTTAAAACGCAAATGCTTACACCTAGCAGCAAGTGATTTGCATTGCAGATTCTTCTTTTTTTATTGCGGAGACACTACTTTGAAAATTGTGATTTTTTGTAACATATCTATTTGCACGGCTTTGGATCCTTTCAATATTATCTATCAGGTACTGTTGGGATGGATGCCATACAACACAAGCATATTCTAGGGTAGGTTTTAGGCAAGAAGAAAAAGTGTGTGTTTTAAAGAAGGCGGGTGCCGTAGGAACCCCAAGGTTCCAGTAGCTTTTCCTGTTACATAATTTACACGTGTTGACTATCTGAAATGATAAAACAAATGTACTTCAAATATTTAGCTTCTTTTTTAACGTTTAAAAGCTATTCGTGTAAAGTGGAAATTGAGTAATAATAATTACGTTTTTTTGTGTACGTGAATCTTACATAACAGCACTTTGAGACGTTCAAAGTAATT